>PVJI01024686.1:0-21581 GCA_004026765.1 Micronycteris hirsuta
TCTGGTGTCAGAGAGGACCAGGTGAAAGCAATATTCAGAGATCAGCAAGCCGAAATCTTTTAAGATACACCTTTGCCGAATTAATTCCCATCACACAGACATGATCCACACTTGCTCACACAGGAGTCACACGGAGCTGTGCTCAAAACGTGTATATTCTCAGGACTGTGTTTACACACGTGTGGAGATTACTGCCACAACCCCTCGTGGGACAGTCTGGTCACTTAAGGGACAGTGAGAGTCAGGCCCTCCCCATGAAGGCACAGATGGCGCGTGTCCGGGGAGCCAGGTGCATTCATTCCTGACTTGAGAATCCATTGGGAGAACATTTTGCTTTATTTTTTTAAGTGAACATGTTCACATAGAGGGAGAGGCAAAACGACTTCTACAATTACAGGTTGTAGAAATTCCAAGAAAATTGAAACAGAAAAATAAGCCACTTTGCTTACCTATAAGCAGGAGCCAAACACATGTGCAGCCCCTCAATCGTCCCGCTAAGTGCCAGACTTCCTCCCACTCTGTGTTCCTGAGCAGGCACACATGAAAGCAGTCACCTCTCCATTTCCTGTTGAGTGTGTCTGTGGGTTCTTTTCATGTTCCTGCCTTTTATTAGATTATAGAGTCCTCAACAGTAGTGAGAGTGTGTTTGAGTTCTGATATCTCCCACTGCCGCACACCTTAGGAGGCAACATGTTTACAGAAAGAATCACCAGGTTCCAGTCCTGGCAACCCGTTGCCCGGCTGTGGGACACTAAGTTATTTCACTTCTCTGGACACTAATATTTTCACCTACACAAGACTGTTGGACAGATCAACTCGAGTAATAGTAGTAACTACCATTCCTTGAGCTCATACAATGTGCCAATCACTTTGCATACATTCTTGCTCATTATCACAAGGACCCCGAGAAGAACTGTCTCCATCTTGCAAGTGAGGGTTCTGACGATCAGAAAGTTAGGTAGCTTGGCCCATGTTGCCCAAATATGAATCGGCTAAGGCAGGACTGCATGACCCTCATGTCCAGGCTCTTCCCTCCGCACCACGCAGCCTATGGTCGTCCCTCTGGGTGTCCATTTCCATGGTGGCATACCGTCCAACCCCAAGCCTTGCCCCCTCCCCCACAGACAGAAAGCAAAGGCAACAAGCCAGAGCAGGAAGTTCAGGGGTCTGTCGAGTGGCACAACTAGGCTCTTTATGGCTGCAGCCAGCTCTCTGGGCTCTCAGGGGGAGTTTGGCTTTGGCCATTTGGAGGCTGGAACATGTCTCCCTACCTCTCTGTCCCCAAGTGCACATGCAGGCAGGGAGTCTCCCGGGAAGTCCTGGCCCCTGCATTTGTTCCTGGTCCTTCGGGTGATCTAAGCGCTGCCATACCAGCCAACCCACAGGACGTGTGGGCTGCAGAGAGGCTGGTGGGTGTCAGACACTGGTGCTCCCCATGGACCTAGGCTTCAATGAGCACTTGGAGGTTAGCACAGGCACGCACACCTGCCGGCACACGCACACATCCCTACTGAGGACCATAACAAGAGTGGAAGCCTTAAAGTGCTTTTGACCTTTTTGTTTATTTTTCCTGTTGTGATGACCATCTTTCCTGAACCAAATAACAAAAGAAATTGTCCAATGCATGGTTGTCATTGTGTCTCATGGCGCATGAACAGAATTGTTTGCAGTCAAGATGTCCCAGGAAAGGTGGATATGTGGAGTTATCCTACTGAGGACAGCGTTCATTTTCCTCGGTGCCTCTCTGCAAAGCTCAGAACCCAAAGGGGTGGCCCAAGGGCAGGATGGTCTGTTTCCTGAGGCACCAGTGGGCTGAGGCTGTGCATGCTTGGAAGATGTCCCTCCTGAGAGCTGGGATTTAGTTTGAAAAGTTATTTTTACCTCTTCCTTTTGACAGTGCAATCCATTTGGCTGCCACGGGTTGTTTTTCCGCAGTCTGGCTAAGAGAGGGGGCAGCCTTAGGAGACAGACGGGTTTCCAGCAGGTTCCCTTGTTTCTCTGTGGCAATGTGCCACTCGTATTGGGGCTATGCTGACCCCTGGTGCAAACACGGAGAAAAAAATCAACCGAGGCATTTCTGCTGCTATAAATCAAGCACTAGGGGCCCCAAAGGAAGTGGCTGTAATCGCCGGGGTCAGAGAGAGCTGCGGGTGAAGGCTGGAGGATGAACGCCTTCGAAAGCCGCGCTTAAGGGTCTGGTGAGGGAGCCCTTAGCCCCCACGAAGCATTGTGTTTGGCAGGATGAAGCTGTATTCCATTGTCTGGAGATCCAGCATCACTTTTCAACAGGGGCAAGGGAAGCTCCCGGGCATTTAGAAATAGATTGTCTTGTTGTCAATGGATTTATCCATAGGATATCAAACATTTGGATGGGCCCAGCTCTACTCAATAGTGTAGAAGAGAAAATGAAATGCAAGTCCAGAGGGACCTGGTTGCTCTTTCGAGGAAAAACTTGATAAAGTGGGGAAAATGTGGACTTTTAAGTGAAGTAGAATGAAATTCAAATTCCAGATCTGTCATTTACTAATTATGTAAACTTTGGAAAGTTATTTGATTTTATCTCAATTTTTCTACTTGTTACGTGGAAAAACTTCCCCATAGAGTTTTTGCAAGGTCTAAGCGAGCAACATAAGAAAAGGGCCTGGCAACATCAGAGCATTCAGAAGGTGCTCAATAGATGCGAGTCAAACAATCGCCCCCACAGCTCACCTCATGCTCCGTGGTGAAAGACTCAAAGCTTCCCTCTGAGATCCGAAAGAAGGCAAGTGTGTCCACTTTCACTGCTGCATTCAACATGGTACCAGAAGTTCCAGCCAGAATAATTAAGCAAGAAGATGAAATAAAAGGTATCCACATTGGAAAAGAAGAAGTAAAATTATCTCTGTCCAGAAATAACATGACTCTACCTGTAGAAATCCCCAAAGATTCCACTACCCTCCTCCCCCCAAAAAAATCCTGTTAGAACTCATAAACAGATTCAGCAGATTTACAGCCTAAAAAACGAAATCACAAAAACCAGTTACATTGCTATACACTAACAATGAGCAATCCAAAAAGGAAATTAAGAAAAACAGTTCCGTTTACTATAGGATTAAAGAGAATAAAATATTTAGGAATAAATTGTACAAAGGAGATGAAAAACTTGTACTCTGAAACGATAAACTATTGCTGAAAGAAATTAAGAAGACACCAATAAGTGGGAAGATACCCCATGTTCATGGACTTGAACACTTAACTTGTAAAGATATTAATACTACCCAAAACAATCTACAGAATCAATGTAATCCCTATCAAAATTGCAATGACATATTTTGAAAAAATAAAAAAGTTATACTAAAATTTACATATAGTCTAAGGGACCACCGATAGCCAAAATAATCTTGAAAAAGATCAAAGTTGAAGACTTTACATGTCCCAATTTTAAAGCTTACTACAGAGCTATGGTAATCAAAACACTGTGGTACTTCCATAAAGACAGATATATAGAACAATAAATAGAATAGAAAGTCTAGAAATAAACCCTCACATATATGGTCAAATGGTATGCAACAGACCATTCACAAGGATAATGGGAAACACTGGATATCTACCAGCAAAAGAAGAAAGTTAGACCTTTCCCACATACCATATACAAAATTAACTCAAAATGGATCAAATAGTAAGAGCTAAAACTACAAAACTCTAAGAAAACAGAGAAAAACCTTTATGATATTGCATTTGGCAAGAATGTCTCAGAAAGGCCACCAAAAGCACAGGAAACAAATGGAAAAAATGCAAATATAAATTGAGCTGCATCAAAATTAAAAATGCCTATGCATCAAAGAATGTTATAAACAGAGTTAAAAGGGAAACCACATAATGGGAGGAAATATTAGTATAACATTTATCTGACATGGTGTTAATATCCAGAATTTCTGCAACAATAAAATCAAATTACCCAATTAAAGAATGGGCAAAGAACTTGAATAGACATTCTTCCAAAGACATATACAATCACCAATAAGCACGGGAAAGATGCCCAATGTTACAATCATTGCAGAAATGTAAGTCAAACCACCATGAGCTACTCCCTTATAACCATTAAGATGGCTACTATCAAAAACAGAAATTAACGAGTGTTAGCGAAGATGTGGGAAAAAATGGAGTTTTTACATACTGTTGGCGGGAATGTAAAATGGTACAGTCACTGTGGAAAACAGTATGGAGGTTACTCAAAAAGTTAAAAGTTAAAAATAGAATTACCATATGTTCTTGCAATCCCATGTCTGGGTGTATACTTACAAGGACGGAAAGTGGGTTTTAGAGAAATATTTGCACACTCATCTTTATTGGCCATTGCCAAGAGGTGGAAACAGCCCGGCGTCCATCCACAGCCTGTGGTGTGCACACAGTGCGAGAAGGCGCTGCCACGTGCCCCATGCGACGTGAGTGACACCTGAGGATGTTATGCTAGGTGAACAAGCCAGTCACAAGAAGACAAATATTAGATGATTCCTCTCATATAGAGAATCGAAGGTAGTCAAATTCTCACAGAGAGAAAAGAAAATGGTGGTTTCCAGGGGCGAGGGGAAGGCAGGATGGGGACTTACGGTTTAATGGGTACCAGGTGTCAGCTTTGCGAGAGGAAGGGTCCTGGAGACGGGTGGTAGTGATGGCCGCGCGACAGTATAATGCACCCAGTGCCACTGAACTGGACATTTACCAATGGCTGAGATAGTTTTATGTATTCATCACAATTTATTTTAAAAATTAAAATAACATTTAAAATAAAAATAAATGAAATGAAAATTAAAATTAAACCTGTCAATCAACAGAAACAAGAACAATCAAAGCCCACATACCACGGGAGGTTAGGGAACCGAGAGCCGTCTGGGGCGGGCGGGGCAGCGGAGCAGTCAGAAAGGGCTCGGTAGAGGAGTTGCCAACGATTGAGTGAGGGGTCCAGAGGTGAGGGGACATTCTGGACAGACAGAAGTGTATGGGCTAAAGGACATAAGAGAATGAACATGGTGCTGGAAGCAAAAGAGAAGGACTAGCCCAAATATGTGAAGGAGAAGTGTCAAGTTGGGAAACAATGAGAGAATAACTCAGGAGGGGAGTACAGAATCAGAGAGAGCTGTTGCACCGGGCTCCCTGGCCGGGCCATGCCCCGCTCCGGGTGACGAGGGACCCAGCAGACGTGCGATGGTGACTAGTGTGCAGGGCCTGTCTCAGCGCCCAGAAGAGAAGGTGTGGGGGGAGCGAGAGAGGCGGACCTAGCGGGTCTGACTCTGAAAACAGACTGTGTTGTAAGTAATTGCCAGTAATTATAATGCAGTGAAATGAGCATATTTCATCTATAAATTAAAATTTGCTCTCACCAGATAAAAAGTATTAACTCTTCCAGTTCTCTGTTTTCACTATTTTAAGTCACAATCACAAAACTTCCAAGGGATCACAGAGAATGACAGAATCTAACGGGCCCAAGCTGTATTTCCTCATTTTTACAATCAGGGTATTGTTTAATTTTTATCCACCATTTAAACACAAAACTGTGTGCTCCTGCGCCTGCGTGCTGGGAACAAGTCTGAATGATGTGGAACCGCTGTGTGCTTCCTCTGGGTAGAAACTGGCGTAGTCCGGCCACCCGCGACGGGGCTGCCTGTACAACTGGGAGCTCTGCAAATTAACTTCCATACAAAATGCACTGCGTGCTAAAAGAAAAGAAATAAAAAATGCACAAATTGAAGCTCCCATATATATTACTGAAACTCAGTAGTAGCTACAGTAATTATTTAGAATATAGTCCAACAAAAGAATTTTGGAGGGAAGAGTATTTTATCACTGACATTGATCAGAATTGTAGCACGTGATGATGATGAAATGTTGACCAACTTCCAGTCAGTGTTATTATTATTTTTTAAATTCTCTACAGACAAAATACCCCGTTATTTCCTATACCAAGGGCAGACCACTGCCACGAGTACAACACGCAAGGGACAGTCAGTGAGACAATGTCGAAGAGGTGAGTCACTATCGGTGGCCAACTTCCCCGTCCTCAGCAGCTGAGCTGTGCCTCTTGCCCTTCCAAGAACAGAGCGATCCACTGGCCTTGGGAGTTACTTCCACTTAAACTTCTATCAATTTGTTCAGCATAGTGCATAATTTCCTGGCTAATTCCTGGACTAATAGGCACAGCAGGAAAGCACACAGAGCAAGTTTATCTGTTTACGCTTTGATTTCCAAAGCTAATGGCTTATTTAACTAGCAGGTTATTTCTTGATTACAAGTGCCTAATATGCTGAAATTGTGTTTGGATTTCATAAATTGAATTTCGCAAAGCTTGCATTTCAAAACAATGTATCAAATTCAGCTCATTCTTATACTAACCTTTGTAATCAAAGCACAAGGAATAAGCTTTTATTTGTAAACAAAGCTGCAAACAGTCTTAGCTGTTAGATGAGAAGAATAACTCCATGCACATTCATTCCACGGGTGTTTACATAGAGCACAATGTACTGAGGGCATGAGATACAAAGCTGATTAAAACAAAGCCCATGTTTTACAGGGTTCAAAGCCTAGAAGAGGAGGTTGGCATATAAAGACATCAACTACAGCCACCACCACCTCAACAACAAAACTGAAATGTGGGTGAACCCGTTCGGCACCTTCGAGAACTCTTCCACAAGACCCGTAAGCCCCTGTGGCTGCCCCAAGCCTCGGGGACTCTGGCCGGCCCCCGGGCTGTGTTTCCCGGCCAGTTCTGACCCCTCTGTTTCCATGGTTTCTCACTGCTGTCATGCTTTCAGAGTGATGATTAAGATGCATTATTTTTTATTCTGATCTGATATCCAACTCAGTCTTTCAGAGCCTTCTAGTCCTGTGATCCGCAGCCTGTGATTCTGCTTAGTCTCCACCTGGCCTGAGGGCCGTTCGGACGTGACAGGTGCAACTGCTGCCGGATGGGTGGAAGCACCGCTGTGAGGCAGGGGTCGGGTGGGCCGAAGATGCTGCGGTTCTGTGCAGACATCATCAGTGGGTTCAGTCCCATCACAACCAGCAAACATTTATTGAGCATCTAATATGTGCCAGGCAATGAGCTTAGCTCTGAAGATGTAGCAGTAATTTTTTTTTTAAAAATAGGCTTCTATCCCCTGGATATAATAATCTTCATGGGAGTCAAATATTAAAGGAGTCACTACAATTGTTTTATGGCCAAAGGGAGACATAAGCTACAGTGGAGCCATAAACAAGAGGATTTCACTTATACAGGGGATGGCCCCCAGAAAATCCTCTCAAAGAAAGCGCCCCGAAGCTGAGGGGGTACCTTGAGGAGAAGGTTAGCCAGGTGGAAAATGATCACAAAAGCAAAAGAAACAGCACGGGTTGAAAGCATGGCCCATTTGGGGGAAACAGAGCAGTCCCACGCCACATGGGGATGGAGACGAGCGTAGAACAGTGGTAACGAGCAGCGGTTTGCTGTGACTGCAGGGTTTGGTGCAGTGGGCGGGGATGAAGCTAGGTAAGTGGGCGGAGATCAGACCAAAAAGCTTCTTGATGGACAAATTCCAAGATTTGCCTTTGCAGAGATCAGGGGAGAGGCAGGGAAGGGCTTTAATTAGGAAAAAATCATAAGCAAATTTATGCTTTAGAAAATTTACTCCAGTGGCAGTAGAAAGGATTGATTCAAACCTGGTTTGGAGCCTTCTACACTATCTGGGAAAACACTGGGGAGGGCGGAAGCTATTGTGGTATCAGTGTAGATACAGGGAGAGGAAAAATTTGAGAATTTTTTCAAAGCTGGAACTGACACAACTTAATGACTTATGCTTAGAAGGAAAGGATGAAGTAAGAGGATAAAGATGATGCTCAGAATCCAGGCTTTAATGACTGAGTTGATACTGAGAACTCTCATCAGAAAAGCACACATTGGAAGGGAAGCAGTTTGGGAGTTCAGTGCTGAACGTGTTTTCACTCGGGCTCTTTTGGGCCATGGAACAAGTTATTGGATGTGCTGGACTAGAGCTCAAGAGAAAGGTCTTTCAAGAGAAAGGTCTTTCAACAGAAAGTTACGGTCATAAAGATAAATGAAATTTCTCAGGGAATCTGTGGATTAAGAAGCAAGAAAATCGGGAAGTGGCTCAAAAAGCATTGTTTTGTGCAGAATGAGAAGAGAGGACATCCGAGCCCCTTGTCAGGAAGAGGGAGACGTGACACAAAAGCCAAAGGAAAGAAGGTGAGAGCTACAGGTTCAAATGAGAAGTCAAGGAACATGAACAGGGAGGAGGATTTGGCAATTTGCAGGGAGGTCAAGGGGATTGTCTCAGGTGTCTTCCCTTCGGGGAAAGTTAGGAGTTCAGAGGATCTTGGTCCAGATAACGGGAGGAAACCAATCAGATTGAAGCCTGGGATAAGGAGGAGCAAAAGGAAGCTGCAGGTGGAGAGTGGAGAGTTGGATTTGCATATTGCAGACGTAGAGCCTATCAGCACGTGAGCATGGGAGGGGGAGTGTGGTATGGGAGGTGGGGTGTCAATCACTGAATTGAGGTCAGGGAATTACCCACATAGGCACTAAGGTCGCTCAAAATGAAAGCCCGAGAGGGTGGAGAGGAATACTCTTGGACAGGAGTCATCCCCATTGAAGAATGTGAAAGATTAAACCTGAAGGTTGGTGGAGTGTTGAGAAAAAGTGGGCAGGGGGTGGTGGAAAGTATGCATCTCCAGAGAAGGGTTTAGCAAGGATGTGTAGGAGTAAACTTTCGTGGCAGTAGAGATAAATGATGGAAAGGTGAACAAGGTTGCCACTTTGTGGCTGAAGTCTCAAAAGGATGAACAAGTTCTACCTAAGAGGCTGCAAGCACAGTGGTATCATTGAGGACAGTGCCTAACTTTATTTTGGGAGAGGCTGAAAGTATTTTAAAAATGTATTATAATGGAGCAAAATTCCAGAAGGAAAAACAGGAAGAGTTTAGACAGAGCCAGAAGTTCAAGAAGCAGTAAGCCCAAGAGGAGGGCAGCAAATGAGTAGACAAAGGAAATTGTACCTTGGCCAGAGCTCTCTCCCCCTCTTCCCCGCTCCCGCTACCAAAAAGAAGCCCAGATGAGGGGATACATCGATCCACACTTGCAGATGAAAATCTTCTCTGAATTGTTTCATTGCTGGAAGTTCATGCACTTTGCAGGTATGCAACTTGTGGCTCAGCTTCTGAAATTCCTTTTTCTGTCTGTGTTGAGTCGAGTCACAGAGAGTGCACATTTGTTCAACATGTGTCCTTTCCATGGGAAGCAGCCTCTTTGATCGCTGGCATGCCGGGTCTTTACGGCTGTGTGACATTTACCTCAGGAACACAGCCCTGTGCTTCCCAAACTTGTGCTCTGCTCTGCGAGCACATTTCTACATTCACTCATCACTCACATTAACATCTCATGCAGATGTGAGACTTCACAGTCAACTCGAGTAGCAGAGTTACCACAAAAATTAGAGAGAGAATGAATACATCTGCAAGATTTTTTGGCCAATAAATGCGACTAAAACCACGATATTTCTTCCCCTTGTTTAACCTGAATGAAAAGATATTTTGACATTTCAGTGAGCTGCTCTCATTTTTTTTTACATGAATCTGAGAATTTTCCCCATTCACTCAACATTGGGTGAGTTCCATTTCTCTTGCTGATTTTATGAGCTGCCAGAGCACCAAAAAAAAAAAAAAAAAAAAAAGCCTTTCATTTTCCTCTCAAACCACTCACTTGGTATCTTTCCTGCCTTGGTGATGCACACACAGCTCACTCCCTCCACATGGTGGTCTGGGTAAGGAACCGGAGAGAAGGACTCAGCCTGGCCTCCGTGGGAAGAACCAGAATGGCCACTCCCCAGGCTCTGCACAGAAATGCCCTTCACCCAGCCCTGCACAGAGCGGCCCTCCCACAGAGGCTGAAGCATATCCACATGGCAGCATCTGCTTAGACTCAATGGCAAAGGCCTCGGACAGACAGCAAGTAGGAAGCAGGGGAGAGAGGCAGAAGAGAACCGGAACCTCATTATTGTCAACATTTGCAAGCTTGCTGGCCTCATCCTTCCTTAATGGGTATGAAAGGGGAGACACACCATCCCCTGTTCATCAGCAGAGCACTTAGCTTGGATGCTGCCCTGCAGTGCCCAGCGCCTGCACCTCAGGCCAGTGTGAGCAGCACCAACGGTCTGACTTGGTACTTGGGGAGATTATGGGGGGTGGGGAGCACCTTCCCTGGCCTAGCACCTATCTTCAGTCTCTTTGCAATTATCTCGGGGATTGGATTCCATTACACTGAGAAGGGCCTTCAGTGCTGGTGAGGCTGTCAGGGGCCTGAAATTATCACAGGATAAAGGCACTACAGTTCCCCAGCTTAAACACATTTAAGTTATCCTGTAAATCTTAGAAAAATGACATGAGCTCCAGATTAGATAGATGTTTGTTATTAAGATGAAAGAGTTACCGTGTAGGCGCTGCGGCAGGACCTTGGAGCACATCTCGTCATTGAGGGCAGTGTCCGCTGTGTGACTGCATGGGTTTGGGGAGCAGGCCGAAGGGAGTTGAGTTCCAGCTCCCCCACTTTCTAACTATGAGATCTTGGACAACTTACTTACATAATAGCAATGACTAGGTAAAATAAGATGCACAAGGTACCCAGAAAAATATTGTATTTTATGTAGTGTCTCTTGTTTTTAGATCATGTCCTGTTCTCTGGGAAGACTCTGAAGGGATTAGATTTAGAACCAGGGTAGGGACCAGTATTTGTGGGAAGGGTTATCACTTCTCAGCCTTTTGGCTAAGATCAAGTGTGGGAAGGGTCTAAGGAGAACACTTCAGGATGGGAATTGGCTGCAGTCACGAATGAAAGCCATGTAAAGAAGATCATTAGGGACCTGAGGGTGACAAGAACGATTGATTAAGCCACCTGGGTTTGAATCCTGGCTTGGCTGCTTTTTTGTTGTATGGCCAAGGGCAAGTTCCATAGTTTCTCTCTACCTCATTTCACTCATCCATAAAAGAGAAATAATCAGAGTACCTGACTTATACGTAGGGGGATGAAATCATTTTGTCCTTCAAATAAGAACATTTTTTAGAGTAAAATGAGGCACTATTGATAATTATGCCGGAGCAACTGGAGTAAACCTGGACACTCTTGCACAAATCAAAATATCCTGTTTATGGGGTTGAAAGTATTAAGTGACCTAGAGCTTGAACAAGCTTTAATTCATGCCTGCGTGTTGCAAGCACTCAACAAATGTTGCTATTATTTTACTAGTGTGTCAAGTCTCTAAGTCAGTGTCCTGGTTAAAAATGGGGATAATAGTAGTACCTACAACCTTATTATTTTTAAGGATTATTGTTAAGGATTAAATGGAACCATGTACGTGAAGCACTTGCCACTGTGCTTGATATATAGTAGATACTAAAATTAGCCATTATTACTGAGTTCAGGGTCAGAGATAAGAGGAGAGGGATGGGAGAACACTGAACCTTCTGAAATTACTCTTTCTCAGTCAGTGTAGAGCTGTAATTCACACATTTGCTACACATTTGTCCTTGCCATTAAAAGAAACTCAAAAGGAAATTCAGCTGGAGAAACTGAATTGTGACTTGACTCCATAGTGGTGAGTGCCGTGTAGTAGAAGGAGCACTGATTTTGAGGTCAAAAAGTCTTTGTCCCAATTTCAGGTTCACAGTTGCTAACCGAGAGGCTTTCAGAAGGTCACTCAGCCTTTGTAAGTCTCCATTTTCTAGTCTGTAAGTTGCAGACTGCAGTCTCTCCGTGTGGCTGTGTGGATCAGCCACAGATAAACTGAAAAACATATGAGAATGGATGAGACAATATTCGATAATGACACTTTTTACTTTACCCCTACCCTGGCTAATAAAGCACTTCCCACTCTTCTGCTGTTGTGCTTCCTGAAAAAATGAGTAATGAAGTAACAAGTTATCTTCTTCATCCACACCCCCTAAAGGAGGCTTGCTACTTTCAGTTCTCCTCCATGTGATACTGCTGCCCAGTTAATGTGTTTCTAACAGATTGAGGAGCACTCCCAGCTACAGAAAATCATCCTACTGTCATGTTCAGATACTCTAACTGCTTCCTTTGCTTTTCTGTCCTGAAATAGGAATTTCATTCAGTCCCTGCTTCTGAACCACCCCTGCCCCAAACGTATCCCATTTACAGAGGGTCAATTAAATTACTTCCTCTCAACACAAACATTTCCATATCTAAAATTCATATTTTAATTATAATTAGGTCTAAGTTAAGTATGGTAGGTGCTGAAAACACCATTTCTGGATTATAGCATTAACAAGGCTGATTCTTTCGCACTTCCAAGCACATAAATCTTGCATGTGTACATACATGCATGCACACACATGTGCACATACGCACACACTCCAAGGCCTCAGCCAGCCAAATAGTTAGGCAAACAAGATGGGGATTCCATATGCAGCTTCTTATTAATAGAGCTTCTGATTAAAGGAAATATTAACAAATTCCAAGTCTGTGTTGGCCCTTACTCTAGCTCACTCTCTTGTACAACACTATCTCCCCATTTTCTCCACAGGTCAGTGCCAGACCAAGAAGGAAATCCTCTCTGCTGGAATCCCAGACTCCCTTATTTACCAAATGTTAGAGCATTCCTGACCTCTCACTAATGAGATGGCATGTCAGGAAGGTGGAGCTTGGCTTTAGTAAACTCATGGAGCTTGGTCTTGGGGTTAGAATTCTTAGTAGCTCATCTGGATGGGACTGGAGATAAATAGCTACACAAGCATGTTTCAAAGTAGTTTACATTTGTCTTGAAAATATGTAATTTAATTTTATGTTGTTGTATTAGAATTTAAGAGCCTAATTTTAGTGACTTGGGCACTGAGGAATCTGGGAACAGAACCTCAGATTTGTTTTAAAATGCTTTCAACAAGTCTGGGTCTTAACTCTCACCTTTCAAGTAGTTCATCTGTCATCTGGACGACGGGGACAGCAATGGGTATTCTACATCACAGGTAGGAGTAGAAGAGCCACAACTGTGTAACTGGCTGTAGAATAGCCACCTTCCAAAGTGCACGTTGTTACAGAAAACGTCCAAAGACTGAGAACTAGTCCGTCAACCTTTCAGCACCGCGGACAGCTCATCAATACCTAGTCGAGCATCTGGAGCTTTAAACTTAAGTCTGTACAGCACCTTACCAATGAGGAAACTACAAAAACATGGGAAGAGGCAGCAAGCAATGTCCTCAGAGTACACAGGAGGCAGTTCAACGGGATTATGGGTTTGCTTACTTATTTAGTAAATTATGAAGGATTCATAACCAAGTGTCCCAACACACCACATCTTCCCATATGAAAAGGCTGCCAAAAACCACTAAGTGAGGAAAATAGGAGGGGTATTCCTAAAGGTCCAGTTTTACCAAAAAATGTGAAGGCAATTGCTTTTGCAGAAATTGTCTGTGAGGGAAATGAGATGAGGATTTAGCAGCCAAACTTAGGCAGAACCTCAATTAGAGAATAGCTTTCTATTACAACATGCTGAGCATAAATATATTATAAGCATTTATTCATGGGCAAGAAATTGCAATGTTTTTGTAATAATTAATTGATAAAACTTCCAGTTAGATAGTAAGCCTTATACATGGTGCTCATCTCTCTTAGACATATGCGTGCCTGCAATGCATTCACAAACATGGATTCTCACTCTCTGTGAAGTCGCATGCTCACCACGGGATCCTTTCCCCAGTGTCTCTCTTAGGTATCTCCTTATCCTTCTTTTGCTCCTCTCTTTCTTACCTCACTTTGGTCCCAGTCTTGTTTTCTAACTCAAAAGGGCTCTCCATTGCACAGGCAAAATTATGAAATCAACTGACAGACAGCATGGACTTTGGTGACAACTTCAAGGCAACAACATCGATGCGCGGTTAATAAGAGGTCATTTGTGGAGCTCTATATGGTTAAAATTCATTTAATTAATACTAAGAAGACGTTAAAACATGTGAATGCTGACTCTCTATCAGCATGTGTCTGAGACTCCGAGAATACATCTGTGACCAAGACAGAGGAGAACCCAGCCACCGTGAAGCTTCCATTCTCATAGGAGAGATGGATAGCAAACAATCCAGGAGAACATGTAATACATTCTAGAAACTAATAATTTTCATTAAAAATATTGCCTGAAATAATGAGATGGAATTATGTGGGGTGAGGTATAGCATACTTTGAACCAAGACACCAGGGCAGCCTTTCTAAAGAGGTGGCATTTGAGGTGAGACAGGAAACTTCCTGCCCATGACAACCATTAGTAATTCAAAACAGTGTGTATGTATTTATATTCCTGAGAAACATCGTCATCTGATCACCTTCTAGGCAAGGAAACAAATTCTTTTATCATGCAAATGAATGCAAATATTCCCAGTGGCAATGGGGTCAGTATGTTTGTTGAGGTAAAAACTGGCTGGTGTAACAGATAAATCCCAAGATTTCAGTGGTTTGAGGCAATAAAGGTTTATTTCCTGTTCACCTCAGTCTAATCCAAGGCTAGAGGCAAGTGGAATCAACATAGCCCAAGGTCACTTGGGGCACATTCATCAGGCAGAAGGGGAAGAGAAAGCACGGAGGATCACATGGAAGATATTTTAAGGACCAGACATTTGATCACATATACTAGCTGGAACTCAGTTATACAGTCTTACCTAATGGTGAAAAAGACAGGCGAGCAGGCCCAGCTGTGTGCCTGGTGATCACGTGATGAGCACTGACTGCCGCACCTCTGCCCCGCCGAGGCAGAAGGAAACATTGTCTTACATTTGGCAAAGAGCCTCTAGACTGTAGACGGGAAAGCTGACTAGGCAGAGAGTCCAGTGAACATACAGTATGTTTTATTCACTCTAAGGTATGATGAGCAAATGAATTTTTTAAATAATAGCAAGCATAGACATAATACTGGTATAATAATGCTTTAACAACCAGTAACCCATTGAACTTTCCTAAACTTGCACCCTTGCTATATAGACAGAGCAAGGGTATTATTTCCCTTTTAGAAAATGGTGAACTGAGAGCCAAACAACTTTTTAGAGCTGAAAGAATCTAACATATTATTTAATCTAAATCCACCATTTGAGGAAATAATAAACAAATGGGACTACATCAAATTAAAAGCTTTTGCATGGCTAAAGAAAACATCAGCAAAATGAAAAAGGAACCAAGTGTATTTATATTTGCCAATGATACCTCAGACAAGGGTTTGATTCTCCAAAATACATAAAGAACTCACACAACTCCACACCAGGAAGACAAACAATCCAATTAAAAAATGGGCAAAGGACCTGAACAGACACTTCTCCAAGGAGGACATACAGAAGGCCCATAGACACATGAAAGGATGCTCAGCATCACTAGCCATCAGGGAGATGCAAATTAAAACCACAATGAGATACCACTTCACACTGGTCAGAATGGCCATCATAAACAAAGCAACAAACAACAAGTTCTGGTGAGGTTGTAGAGAAAAGGGAACCCCAGTGCACTGTTGGTGGGAATGCAGACTGGTGCGACCACTCTGGGAAACAGTATGGAATTTCCTCAAAAAACTAAAAATGAACTGCTTTTTGACTCGGCAGTTCCACTGCTGGGATTATACCTTAAGAATCCTGAAACACCAATTCAAAATAACCTGTGCACTCCTGTGTTCATAGCAGCACAATTTACAATAGCCAAGTGCTAGAAACAGCCTAAGTGCCCATCAGTAAATGAGTGGATCAAAAACCTGTGGTACATTTACACAATGGAATACTGAGCAGCAGAAAGAAAGAAAGAACTCCTACCCTTTGAGACAGCATGGATGGAACTGGAGAGTATTATTCTAAGTGAATAAGCCAGGCAGTGAAAGAAAAATACCATATGATCTCACCTATAAGTGGAACCTAATCAGCAAAACAAACAAGCAAGCAAAATAGAACCAGAGACAAGGAAATAAAGAACACACTGACAGTGACCAGAGGGTGGGGGGAGGGAGATAACGGGGAAAGAAGGGGAAGGGTCAAGTCAAAGAACATGTATAAAGGACTTGTGGACAAAGACAATGGGGAAGGGAGGATTGAATGTGGGAGGTGGGAGTGGGTAGGACAGGGGACAGTAATGGGGGAAAAATGGGGACAACTGTAATTGAACAACAAAAAATAAAAGAAAATTTAAAAAATAGAAGAAAATAAATCCACCATTCTCTAGTTGAGAAAATTATCGTCTAAATGAGTGGTGCTGTTTGCCCCATGTGTAGAGAATTAGCCATGGGCCAGCCCGGGGCTTTAGTAGGGGTCTTATTTAGCAATCAGTGACCTACCTTAGTTTCTTTTCCCTTTATGAGGGTGAGTTTTGATGTCTAAAGTAACTATTAGTCACAAGGTGGCAGGATGTGCAAACAATGCAGATTCCTGGGCCCCACACCCAAGAAACTTCGAATCCATGAGTCTGGCGCAAGGCCCCCAGTCTTCAAATAGCCAAGGGGCCACCCTTTGGAAAGCACTGCTGCAGTTAACATCATGGCCTTTCCTAGGAAAGCTCTTCCCAAAACTAAAATCACCTTTGAAAGGGAAGAGATGTCAGAGCCTTAATAAAATTCAGGAAAACATGATGGGGAAGGTGATCACAATTGGGATAACTGTGTGAGGTCCCAAGGTGACTACTTTGAAGGGAACTGAGGCATCATTGTCCTGTGTACCATGTTTCTTGTATCTTCTATCTTCCTCAATAAATGTCTCTGTTTTTTATATTGTGTGGCTGGATACTTTTTGGACAGATCTTATATGTATTACAAAATTGGGTGTGTTGTTAATATATTTATTGAACCTACCAAAGCTAATCTTGCAGCATAATAAAATGCAGAAATCTAGGTTTAACAATAATAACTCAAGAATAAAAGTGTAATAACAAAATGGAGAAAGAGAAAGTAAAAAAAAAAAAGAAGTAAAATATGCTAATATCTAAGGCAGGAGTCAAAAGACCTACTTATATTTTTGTTACATTGACAACTGGGGAGAAAAGAACAATTTTTTTTTAAATTTAGACTTTACCATTTGAAATGTTTTTAACTTCAGGTTATGTCCAATCTGTGGCTTAAAATACCTGAATACATTGTACACTAGCACTTTTCACAGGATAAAATGAATAGAATATTATTCAGCCTTAAACATTAAGGAAATCCTGCCACTCGCAACAACACAGAAGAACCTGGAAGACATTATGCTGGGTGAGTCACTCCCAGAAGGACAGATACCGCACGATTGTCCTAATAAGCGGCGTCTGAAAGAGCCAGACTCGGAGAAGCAGAGAGGGCGAGAGTGGCTGCCAGGGCCTGGGAGTGGGGGGTGGGGAGCGGGGCCTCAACGGGTACGGAGTTCCAGGCATGCGAGATGCGCAGGTTCTAGAGATCTGCCGTGCGACGCGGTGCCCACAGGTAACATACGGTCCTGTGCGCCTTCAAATTTAAGAGGATGGACCCCCCATTGTGTTCTTACCACAAAACAATGAAGAAAACAAAGGGAAATGCAGGGAGATGTTGGATATATCTATTACCTTGATTATGGTGATGATCAGAGGTTTTGCATATATCTAACCTAAATAAAATTACATATATTAAATATGTTCTTTCTATCAAGTAGACCTCAATAAAGACATGTAAAACAAAATGTTGGAGCACATGTGTAATTAGTAATAAGGGTACATTTCACATTGCGGAACATTTTTTGTTAAGTACACACACGCACGCACCAGACCACCGTGTGAAACCCTGCACTGTAACAACAGGAAAGGCAGACACAACTTCTCTGGAGGTAATTAAGGAAAAAAAGAGTAAATCTCCTTTGCAGCCTCTCACTTCTTTGCTTAATGGATAATATTCACATTCCCCAGAGTTCATGTTGGGTCCTCTTTCGCTTTTCTTTTCCTCATTCTATACTTTCTTCCTAGGCATCCTTACAGTTTCAGTTGCTGTTGAGTCACGGCTGGGGACAAGCCCGGGACTCTCACCCTGCTGTAGTCCCACGGACGTCCAACTGGATAGTTCACTTGCTTCTCAAGCAGACAAGACTGGACTTATCTCCCCTCACCAGCTTGATTGTCCTCCAATGCGCCTTCCCTCAGCCACCTACTTACTAGAATGAAACCATACTGCCTTCCCTCCCATCCTGTCTGAGGCTGAGTGTCCTAAAAGCAGAACCTGAGAGGAGGCTTCTTTTGCAGGAGTTTTACCAAGAGAATGCATTCTAGAGAAGGGGATTGAGGCAGCAGATGGGGCAAAGGAAGGAGCTGAGTGAGCACATGGGTCAGCTGGAGACCAGCCTCGCCTGGTTCCACAGGGAGCCCAGAGAACAGGGCAAGGCTGGAGCCACCTCAAGGCTGGGAGGCCAGACTGCTGTATCCTCATGTCCGTCAGTCATTGAGTACAAGCTGCCAGTGGGGAGACAGTGGTATAATCTCCTACGTGAGACAGCTCCTGTTCAAACAAAGCCAGTGTCTCAGAGAAGTGGCCACTGTGAGGAGTTAGCAGCCAACGCTCACAGCAGCTGGAGGATGGATGCACCTGCCAGGTAAATGGGATCTCGGCCAAGTACCAACAGCAGACATAATGCCTCCCCTAGGCAATTAATCTTTAAAGACCATTGATTTATCTCCTTAATATGGCTTGAATCTGTCTGTTTCTCTCTATCTCCAATATTCTGAGAAGAGCTTTCACACCTCTGCTCTTTGGCTTGGTCTGGTGCCTCTGCTAGGAATGCTTTTCTCCGCATGTGAGTACTTATGCATCTCCCAAGTCCAAGTTCAAGTGTCAATTTCTTTTTGTAGTTTCTGCTGATACATCTCTCCTTCTCCTACAGAAAGAGTCACTCATTTGTGTTCCCATTACACTTTATATGTTCATTAATTATAGGACTTAGACACCAATGCCATGGTGGTACATTACCTCCTTAGATCAGGGATTCATTTCTGTATCTGCAGTACGAACACAGGTCTTGACACACAGTAGGTGCTCAATAAGTAGCTGGATATACCCCTACAATGTATGTAATAAGTGATGGGCAGCAAAGCTGACCTGGAAGAATTTCTTGACTGAAATCCTCAATGGGGTAGAGAAGAAATCTAGATACCAACAAACTACTTCTTCCTACACGCTCTCAAAATGCACACCCGTCCATCTCCCAACAGCACACCCATTAGCTAAATTCAAGATCAACTGGTCTATTCTCTAACTATTCCATCTCTCACAGATCAATTTCTTCTCAGACCTCTTAGAAAATTTCACAGTGACACCACCCTCTGTTCAGACAGGCCAATGCACGGCAGTCTTATAGTAAGTTCTCATTATTTCATGTGTGACCCCTTGAAAGCTAGGACCTTATCTCAGTGACAGGCATGGAGGACTCAAGGAATGTTTTCCAGAATTGATTATGGCAGCACATACTTGGCTGTGGAGGCAGTGGCACCTTGAAAGAAGTGACCCAAACAGAAGACAGTTTACACGCAAGGTAGCTCATCAGCATCAATCACTACCTCCTGGCCTATGACATTTCTGCACTCGACACACCTGCCTCTGAGCTCCTTAGCCATCTGATCCAGGAGAGGAGGTTCACCTGATTTCCTTGTCGAATAACATAGCTGTCAACTGCAGGAAGTACTACTATGGCCCCACGACCCTTGTTCAAAGTGAGGACATAGGGAAGTCTTTCCACAGTTTAAGAGAGAGAGAGAAAGATAATCCCATAAACTTGGAAGTAGCACCACATCATGGGATCCGAATTGATTTTTTGTCCCGCTCATCTGACTGCAGGCTGCAGGGCCAGGATCAATAAGACATGAGTCCTCTATTAAAGACAATGGGAAACATATTTTTGAGGTGGGCTGGGAGAGTGGAAACCTGGTTCTCGTAGGATAAGAGGCCTCCAGAGTCCGCTGCATGCAGATAGTGAGAGCTTGTCCTTTCTGGTGTCTTGCCCACACCCCACCATGGTGCACACCACCCACTGCTCATAGAGATTCGACATTTCCCCGGTGATGTAATGGCTAAACCTGACCTGGCCTGTTAAAAAGGAGAGGCTACGTCAGGGTACTGTTGTTGTTTTGTTTTGTTTTGTTTTGTTTTGTTTTGTTTTGTTTTGTTTGTTTCTTCAGCATCCATGTACTTCTACTTAGTTTTGGTTTCCTTGTCTGTACAGTGAAGATAATACCCAATTCTAGAAAACAAGTGCATAGTAAGACTTATGAGCAGAGTTGGTGTTCAATAAATGCCAACAGTTCTCTCTCTCTCTCTCTCTCTCTCCTGCTCCCATCTAGAGCTTAGCCTCTGGTTTGCATGTGATTGCATGGGTCCCTGTTCTTCCTTCTTTCTGAACTCAGCCTAGATCTGGATTGCTTCGTTCTGTTTGGGCTTTGCCTTCTATGGAATCATGTAGCCTCTGGAGTTATAAACACCACTCAACATGTGATGATACACCCTTGTTTATTGTACTCTTGTTGCTTTATGTATGTAACTTGATCTTCCCAGGTAAAGGCCAGGAGCCCCCTCAGTTGGCAGACGTGGTCCACTAGGAACACGAGCTCCGTGAGAATCTGGACCAGGCTCATCAGTTATACCAAGCCGCGAGCACTGTCTCCAAGACATATTTGTGGAGTAATGAATGGCAAAGGAACTTGGCTCTCTTTCAGGCTTCAAGTGTGGAGAATATTGTTTAAATAACAGAATTTGGGAATATTCAATAGCCTTCACAGAACCATATATGTAAAATGAGTTTCGTTGTATAAAAAAATAAATTTCATATCCATGATTACTAGCTTCATTCTGGGCACTTTGGAAACTTTAAACTTTCATGTACATGTAAAGTATCATGGCTATTCCCAATTACTCTTCTTTTCAATAGTCATGCACTGGTTTCGATCTGATTTTGTTGTAAACAAGCATGACCACAGGAAAGAACCACTGAACTGAGAGGGGACAAATGCGGAGACCCATCTTGGTCCCTCCATGCGACTGTGGCCCGTCCCTTTCCTTCTGGGTCTCTTTCCCTTATCTGTGCAACCGATGGTATCTACCAGCTGCTTGATAGCTAATAATCCACTTTGGGGAGCTAGATTCAACTTTCTTTCCATTCTTCTTACTTAGATGTTGTATACAGGAGTGATGGTTTTTTGGTTTTTTTTTTTAATTTTAACTCTATTTTATTGATTATGCTGTTACAGTTGTCCCACTTTCCCCCCCTTCTTGCCCCCCACCCCCTTACCCCCCTTTCCCCACGCTTTAGTTTTGTCCATAGGTCATACACATAAGTCCTTCTGCTTCTGCACTTCCTATACTATTCTTAACCTCCCCCTGTCTGTTGTCTACCTACCATTTATGCTACCTGTACTGTGCCCCATTCCCACCCTCTCCCCCAACCACTCCCCTGTTGATGTTCCTCCATACCTTATATAACTCCCTTTAACATTTCATATAATAAAGGCTGGGTGGTGATGAACTTCTTGAACTTGACCTTATCTGAGAAGCACTGTATCTGCCCTTCCATTCTAAATGAAAACTTTGCTGGATAGAGTATTCTTGGATGTAG
>PVJI01024687.1:0-21571 GCA_004026765.1 Micronycteris hirsuta
GGAGTGTGTGTGCTCTGTGTCAGTGCGCCACAGTGACGGGCCCGTCCAGAGACGGACCCACACAAACTGTCTTAGCACTATGACACTCTTACCTTGCTTGTCCATTCAACTATCCACCCATATACCCACCCACTCTCCTCACAGACCTTTCAGGCACCAGACCAACAGTGCTGAATACAAGAAATAGAGCAGTTGTCGGTCAAGCAAATGATGGTTTCCATCAGGATAATTGTCCCCAGAGAGCAGAGTGTTTTCCCTCTCCTCAAGTCACTAGACTGCAGTATCTTTTAATTTCTCAATTTCATTAGGAAATAAAAAATGATTAACAGGGCCCTGGCTGGTGTAGCTCAGTGGATTGAGCATGGGCTGTGAACCAAAGGGTGGCTGGTTCGATTCCCAGTCGGGGCACATGCCTGGGTTGCAGGCCAGGTCCCCAGTGAGGGCCACATGAGAGGCAACCACACACTGATGTTTCTCTCCCTCTCTTTCTCCCTCCCTCCCTTCCTGTCTAAAAATAAATAAATAAAATCTTAAAAAAGGGGATAACAGGTATCTGATAAATGAGAAGGCAAGTTCCTCTACTAAGATTGTGTTCAGTGGAGAAAGAGTAGTTTTCAAAAGCTAAACTGGAAGACTGCCCTCACTGGAAGAAGGCAGAGAGGCTGCACAGTGAGAAGCAAGACGTGTTCACTACAAATTTCCCTCTGACAGAGAGGTTCCTGGCTGTTTCTTTGTACAGTTTACTCTAAGAATAATAAACAGTAGGTTCAGGGAATAGTAAACAGTCTCTCCTCTCTCTTCACAGCAAAGGGAGGCAATGCAGCAAAGCAATTAGGAGCACTGGCTCTGAGGTCAGATCGCCTGGTTTTTATCCTGGCTCTTCCCCCAAGCCATACTGTCTTATTGATTTACTATCACAGGTTGTTCTAAGGATTAATCCACGTAAAGCACTCAGCACACTGCCTGGCACTGTGATTTGCTATTGCTGTTATAATTATTATCTTTATGTGTTTCATCATTAGCCAATACATGGCTTAAAGTATGAGAGATACATAGTGTCTGAATAAGAGTCCAGGAGATGGACACCAGCAGGAGACACACATCTACGTACATCCACACAGAGATGTAGTATGGAGCTGAGTTTTCAAAAATTGTCCTACTAATTGCTTAGGTGAACAGTCTTCATAAAATATTTAGTCTTCTCTCACTACCTATCATTGATCACTCATTCATTCATTCATTCCAGTAATTCATTAAATATTTACTATCCCCTAATCTGTGCCAGACTCATGCTGAACTTGGGGACACAGCAGTGAATAAGAGATACAGTCCTGGGTCTATATTCTTTCAGGTGCCCTAAGGGTCCTGAATCTCTGTATCAAATTCTTTGAATTTTACATTTGTTTTGAATGTTCTATATTCAATTTTGTCTTCTACTGTATCTTTTTTTCCTGGGGTTCATCTGAACTACAGAACACAGAAAACAATTTGAAGTTACTTAATTACATACAATAAATGTTTTAAGGCGTTAGGACTTAGTTCTTCCTCAGAACTGTTTGAGAAAGACTGGCGATGTTAGGATTTCTTGTGGGCTGTGCCCTTTTCTAATACTTATAGTATAGACAGCACACGGACATTAACTATACTAATGAAAACATGGTATGTTTATAGAATAAAATATAACTAATTATAGCTACCCTTTCCCGAATATTTACTTGGGATGGGCATTTCACGTACATCACTGTAAGTACTATGAGAAGTAGACACTATTAGGCCCATTTGATAATTGAGGAAGTTGAAGTGGAGAGAGGTTAACTCAGTGGCTCATTAAGGGAATAGAGGCAGGCTTGCCTCAAGCTGTGTCTGTCTTACTCCGAACCACAGTATTTTCACTATACCTGCTGTCTTTCTACTAATGACTGTGTTGACAGTTAAGCACTAATGGCTACAAGTGATTGTAATTAGTTCAGTCCTAATACTTTGAGGGATGATTTTTGTGTCAACACATCAATCTAGAAAGTAACAAATACCAACTGGTAAATAAGTGACCACCAGGCATAAAAACAAACCCATTTTATTACTCAGATTCATTCACGTACCGCCTGCCAAGTGCAGGCGCTGTGCTGTGCTGTGCTAAGTGTAGGGTATGGTGAGAGCAAAGAACGTGTGTGTTAGTCATGAAAGCGTGACAACCTGACAGAGGACTCTGACACAAGCACACTTTAAACAGTTTTCCCAGACTTCTGGCAAAGAGCAAGACACCAATTGTTGGACACAACTCCTGTCTCAAGAGAATTCTAAGAAGTCACTGGAAACATCCGCTAATTTCAGATGTCCTGAACCTGGAAAATGTCACCCTGTCCTTAAAGGTAAGTACTGAGTCACACACTTCTCTGACTCATAGCTAAAACCTACCCAGAGGAACCTGTCGGGGTGCTGGGTGGGTGGCAGTATTTTCTGCAAACTACGACTCACTGCTGCTTGTGTTTCTTCCTCCAAGGGCAGTTCCCTCGGTGAGGAATGTAAACTAAGACGAGGAAAGGGAGATGGGTGGGTTGGGATGTATGAAAATCTGGGAGAGAAGGCAGAAAGGAGAGGTGGAGGAGGGAGAGAATATAAAAAAGGGAGAGATAGAACCAAAAACTAGAAATTATATGTTTATTGGTGATTTGTCTTAAACCTGAAAATCACAATAAAAAGATACCAATTATTTCATTTGATACTTACAATCCATAGAAATAGCATTCTAATTCAACAAAAGCTTATAAAATGCTTACATTTTATTCAAATCTGAACCTTCTACCTGAAGAATAAACACGAAAACTCTGTAAGTCATTCTAAGAATAACACTGCTGACGTAGGTATTTTTCTAAGGCAAAAATCAACGAGGCGGTCAGCCCCGGGTGAACGCAATTTTAACTGGCTGTGCTGCATGCACTGCAGTGAGGACATTAAGAGACTGAGAAGAAACTTTTATAAGCATCTTTAGGGAGATGTTGAAAATACTAAATTGATACATTACATTTACATTGCTAAACAAATTATTTTAAAATTCCCTTGGAAAGGGTGTAATTAACTGACTTATTCTTTGTATAGGAAACTTGAACAGATAGTTAATTTGAACACAACTTTGTTTTATGCCCTTCCTATATTTTGGTTCCTAAAAATTAAGAACATAATTTTATAAGTGCTGATTCCTACCTGATACAATTTTAATAATTTTTACTTATGAAACCAGTCTACACTTTGACTAGGTCAACAAATGTACAACACATGAATTTAATGCCCAAATATTCAAATTTTTACCAAATAAATAATAATTATTAAACTCAAGAAATAAAATAAAAATTGTTATTATGTAGATGAGGAAAGCTCAGCATTTGAATTCTAAATAAAAGTGTAAAGTGCCAGTTTAGTTTCCATCCTTGAAAGTTCTAACTCAATTTTAAATCAGATATGTACTACGGGACATACAGTATTCACAGCAGGAGTACAGGAGACAGCTCAAATAACCTGTGAAGTGGAAATACTGGCAATAATTTGCCTGGGCTTAAGATTCACAATGAAAAATAATCGGAGAGATAGGAAGGTCCTGCATAAAGTATATGGGCTTTGGGATCAGTCCCAGGTACAAACACCAGCTCTACCACCCACTACATAACACCGGAAAAAGTGCTTCTGAACCTCAGTTTCCTCCTCGGATTAAACAGAGCTCTTCTCTTAAGAGAGTATAGCAGCATTTCATTATAACATGCACGTAAGTTAGACCAGCACTTAACACAGCGATATAGGTAGATGTACTCAATAAACTATCAACAGCTGTCATCAACAGCTTCTGAAATAGGTTCTGAAAAGGTAGAGCTAAAAAGTCTATGTAAGAGCTTATATGTAATTAATATTTAATTATATCAATTAAAATACAAAAATATATTCAGCAAGCATTAATTATGCATTCAACACATTCCAACATCTGCTAAGCATCAATATTTTGCGGCATTTATAGAAGTGTGATGGCACAAGGACTGTGGAACTATCAGGGCATAAATGAAACAATGGATACAGTTATCAGTGCTCAGCTGCTGTGTGGAACAGTCTCCTTTATAAAACCTAATAGTAAGGAATAACTTTATTTTTGCAGTATTCCACCTCTTCTTTCCACGTAAAAAGGAAATTTTTAAAAAGAATTAGTTCAAGTGAGAATCAGAGAGAAGAGACCTATTGGTTTGGGGAGCAATATGTCTTTTTCCTTTAATAATGATAGACCTGCAAAGCTCTCATTTAAGTTTTTAAGTGACTAATTTTTCCACTGGGGGGATAGAGGGAAATGGAAAGGAGTGGAAGTGGAAAAAAGAAGTGAGAGGAAGAAAGATGGGAAGAAGATACAGAGAAGCAGGAAAGGAAGAAATGGGGGGGGGTGACAAGAAAAAGTAAAGAAAGGGCATGGAACTATGTTCCTGGTTTTAGTTTTTTTATTTGTTTATTAAAGTGGGCATATAAATACTTTGCCCCAGCCCCCAAGACACACACACAGTTTGTTGAGAAAAAGATATTCATGAAGGTGGAATTACTCTGTAATTTACTGACAGGTATTTATAATGGTCTTAGCCTTTTTCAAACAATTTAAACTTGTTTCCAAACTATCATCTTTAAGTTTTTAGATTTGATGGAAAAATCTGGTATTTTTCCAAGTTTTATTATAAAGAGGTATTGCTATGTCTAAAATTATCTTTTCATTCACTGATATATACAGTTGCAGTTAAACTGTAACAGTGATTTATACGTTAAGTGTTATCAGCTCACGTGTTAACAATCTGCTTGGCCTATGGCAATGTGATGTTTGTAATTATTACTATTACTGCTTTTTAAAATAAATGCACTGATACCATTTTATAGCACGGTCCTGTTTGGGGCTGAGGAGACAGGACCAGTAACTATGCTATGAGCTAACATACTGTATTTTGCTGAGATCTGTACTGTCCAAAGTTAGATTTAGAGAACACTGTATGATCTACGGTATACCTGAATCCATGCTGCATCACACAAGGGGTCGGTGGTGTGTGCCCAGCAACTCTATTTAACGGTCAAGAAAAGATATAACGTAAACAAGCAAGGATAGGACAGTGTCACTTCAAAAGGTCACAAATAACCAATTTAGAGTTGTACCTTCTTCTTTTCTAATGATGAACAAACAGCATGGCTCTGAGCTGGGCCCACTGTTTATCACATTCTGGGTTTCCTCTTCCCTGATTTATTCTTCTACTTCTTCAAGAACACATTCTCAAGTCCCTTATTAAGAAAGGGGCGATAAAAGATAACTTCTGCATCCTTGACTATTTCATACTTTACTAGATAACTTGGTTGCTTATAAAATTCTGTCTGGGCCCGGCTGGCGTACCTCAGTGGATTGAGCGCGGGCTGGGAACCAGAGGGTCCCGGTTCGATTCCCAGTTGGGGCACATGCCTGGGTTGCGGGCCAGGTCCCCGGTGAGGGCCATGTGAGAGGCAACCATACATTGCTCTTTCTCCCTCCCTTCTCCTCTCTCTGGAAATAAATTAAAAAAAAAAAAAAATTCTGTCTGGCAAATCATCTCCCAATCATTATATTCTAGTGTCCAGTGTTACCGGTAAAAGTTTTAAGGCCAATGTGATTCTTTTTTTTTTTAGAAGATTTTTTTTTTTTAAAGATTTTATTTATTTATTTTCAGAGAGAGGAGAAGGGAGGGAGAAAGAGCAATGTATGGTTGCCTCTCACATGGCCCTCATTGGGGACCTGGCCCGCAACCCAGGCATGTGCCCATACTAGGAATCGAACTGGGGCCCTCTGGTTCCCAGCCCGCGCTCAATCCACTGAGCTACGCCAGCCGGGCCAATGTGATTCTTATTAAAACCTGTTTTGCTCTCTGAAAACCCTTTAGGATATTCTCATCATCCCTGAGATACTAAAATATTTTCATATGCCTTGCTGTGGATTTGGGTTTTCCCCCATTCATACTGAGTATCTGGTGGGACCTTTCAACCCTAGGACTCTTGGTTCATGGGCTCTGAGAAATTTTCTTCTATCATTTCTTTAAAATTTCTTCTTTTTTAAAATCCTCGCCTAAGGACATGCTCATGACCTTACAGAGAGGGGACGTGAGGGAGAAACATCAATGGGCTGCCTCTTGCACATGCCCCAACTGGGGACTGAATCTGCAACCCAGGTATGTGCCCTGACCAGGAATTGAACCCGCAACCTTTCAGTTTATGGGACAACACTGCAACCAACTGAGACACACCGGCCAGAGCTAGAATTTCTTCTTTACTCACTTTTTTTTCCTGGAAATTATAATGCCCAATGTGGGACACACTGGCTTGAACATCTGTATTGCTCTTCTTTCTTCAATTATTTCCCATCTTTTTATTTTCCTAGTACCAACACAAAATTATCTTCCTGTTCTTTTCCTAAATGTTTCATTTTGGAAATCACATTCTCCATTCCTTTTTCATAGCATTTGATTCCATATAATGGATCTTTTTGATTCTCTTGGAGGACATGCCAGAAATTTTTAAAAAGTTCTTTACTAATCTCTAATTCTCTCTGGGGCCAGATTATTTCATTTGGGACACAGTATGTTTATCCAGTTTCTGTCTCTTTCCCATGGAAGGGTTTCTTCAAATATTTGATAATATTCAATTGTCCATTAAGATTTAAAAGGTATTAGAAGAAGTGTGCGGAGGGCTCTGTGCATAGATGGGTAACTAGCAAGTTTCTCTTTCTGGTAAGTGGAAGGGATCTTTACACTTTGAAATCCTTAAATGCCACAACATAGAAGACTCTGTAATAAGGTCCCAGTTCATACTCTTCTCCAGTTTCTCCCCAGGCCACTGATCTTTGTATTTGTTAGTCTCATATCCGGCTGCCACAGTGGTGGTCTCCTGGTGCTGCATTATTCCTTTTACATACTTTTAAGCCATCCCACTATTTAGAGCTCAAAGGCACATTCCCATGCTCCACAATTCGGGGAGCTAAAAGGGAGCAGCTCCTTCCTTAGCTAAAATTTCCCCCATCTATACTGCGCTTCCTCAGTCACTAATTTTCTAACTACTTTCCAATTTCTAGAAATGGGTTCATATATCTCATTTATTGCTGGTCCTCTTCCCATTATTTTTTTATTATAATTTGCTTTTAACCTTTTTTCCCACTGCTCAAAACACTTTTTTTTAATTGTTGTTCAAGTATAGTTGTCTCCATTTTCACCCTACCACAGACTCCCCACCTACCCTCAAACCTACCCCTTTTGGCTTTGTCCATGTGTCCTCTATACATGTTCCTTCATGGCCTTTCCCCTATTTTCCCCACCATTATCCCTCGTCCCCCTCCCCTCTGGTAATTGTCAGTTTGTTCTTTATTTCATATTTTCTCAATAGATAATGTCTAATTTGATTGCCCAGAAGTGAAATGGAGGCTGAGAAAGTGTCAGTGAGTAGAATCAGGGAGTGTCCTTTGCTAAAACTAAAAGAAACAACTATAGTACTCATAGTAAAAATAATCAAAGCTTGGTGGAAAATATAATGATGACTTTAAATCACTAAAGAGAAGCTTCGCTCAAGTATGAACTCCATGAGGAATTATCATACATGAAACTGAAAGATGCCCAAATGATAGCCATACTTACTCGTTCCCCCAGTCCAGGCGCACGGTGATGTGCCGCTTAACCTCTCGCACCTGATCCTGAGTCAGGTGACCAGACAGTAGCTGCCTTCGAAGGTCAATAAGTTCATTCATCACATGGCGTAGTTTGTAGAAAAGATCTACTTTGTGTTTCTAAAAGTGCATTTTTGGTGTTGGGTGAAATAAAAAAGGGGATATGGAAAGGGAATGAAAAAAGAAAGAGAAATAGTTAAACTATGAAAAGTGCTCATTTCTCTAAATCTCTCAAAAAGGCAATGTAAAGAGAAGTTTAGCTAAGAATCTTAAAGCCATTAGTTTGTACTGTCTAAAAACCTCTACACAGTGACATCTGACAACTAATATAATTGATCTGGATCATGCACAGAACTGTTTATCTCTACTCCACTCTGGACTAATTTCCCAGTAAATCAAAGTTACTGAACGTATCAGAATAGAAAGTCACACAGGTGCCTAGATCTGTTTCCTCTGACAGCAGTCACTATGTCTGTAACAACGAAGACTCCAACCATGCAACCACATCTCTGGTTTTTCCAGAGGAGTGCTCATGATGGGGGAGGAGCGGCAAGAATCACCTGCCCTATTTTGAAGGTACTAAGGTTTCAAAGCCCAAGTCTCTGGAGTGACGTTCACTCCGGGTTTCCAGGCCTCATCTCACTTTAATTAGCTTCTGTAAACAGTTATGTGTCCCTCGTGTCACAGTTTTCCACTCTTTTTAGTTTAATAAAAAGTGTGACCTTTATAAGAGTTAAGTGGGAACCTTCTAATGAACTTAATGATGTCAGAGTGGCTATACTCACAAGTAAAAAATTTAAATGCCATGACACGCTTGAGCAAAATTACATACTTAAGCATATAGATTTTAAAACCAAATTCCTATTTGCTCACAAGTGAAATTTTGATTTTGGAATTTTTAGGTTTCTGTTTGTATTATGGAGAAGCGTAATTTTATGTAATTAAAATTCTTGGAATGTAACTTACCTAAAAGGAACGTTTTTAAACACAGATCAACCTAAACCAGCAATTTTCAGCCAATGTGCTACGACACCCAGTGTGCCACAAACAGTTTTAAAATATGCGCCACCTGACGAGTCAGAGGCACTGACACCTTTTTCCTTAGACTGTCGAATAAAAAAAAGGCCACCTGGTGTGAATGAATTAAAAAACATATTTTTGGGGGGCACCTCAGAATTTTAGTAGTTTATGTGTGCCATGAGATGAAAAAGGTTGAAAATTGCTGACCTGTACTATAGTGCTAGGAAAGCGTCTCTGGGATTTCCCCTAAAAGGAGCCTTGCCAAAATAAGCTTAAGTGGTTATAAATAAAAATAATTATAAAGCAAATTAAAAACCAGTAGAATCAGCTAATGTTTTTAGGTGGAAGTGATCTTCTGACTGGAATGTTTAAAACATCATACTACTGACAAGCCATCCAATGGAGCACTGGACTTTCGCAGTTCCATCTTAAAGAGAAATTATTTTTAACCACAAGACCTTCGGAATAATGCACTCTAACTATATTTCAAATGGCATTTTGTTCCTTCTTTAATCGATGAACATATGAAGAAAAGTCAAGCACCTTGCTGGGACACAACGCTGGCAGAAGAGCAGAGTTTACAGAGTCTTGCCAGCTCAAAAAGCAAGAAGGCCGAAGCAAACTGCACTGTCTGGCAAACTCAGATCTTGTAGATAAGCAACAAAGGCAATGTGATTTTGATAAAAGAAGGCTACCTGTCTAAACTTGAAATAGAAAGTTAGAATTATTATTTTCCCATCGAACCACATACAAAGATCCAGTGCATATATACATGAGCATTTATTTATTCATTTGCTCAATTAACAAATGCTCATGGAGTACCGGCTGAATGTTACTACTTTATTGTGATCAAAAGTTCCTACTTCCATGATGTTTTCATTCTACTGAACAGAGACAAACAAAAAGAAAATAAATAAATTATGGAAGTGACAAGTTCTAAGGAAAAAAATTAAAGCAGAACAGGGACAGTGGGTAGCCAAGGGTGGGTTGCTGGGGTGTGGGAGAAGGTACTGCTTCGGGTAAGGTGGTCAAGGAAAGGCTTCTTTGGAAGCTGAACTCTGAGGAGAAATATGAGTGAAATAAGACAGCATCTGAGAAAACGGGAAGTTTTAGAGGCATTAAAAAACAGCAAGAGCAAAGGCTATGATGTGAAAGTAGACTTGGCATGTTCGTGGAGAACAGAGAGATCAGAGCACAGGGAGAAAAGTGAACAAGAGGGAGAGTGGTGAGAAGCAGAAAGACAGGCAACAAGGACCGACTATCTTTGGCTTTTAATCCAAGCAAGATGGGAAGCCACTAGGAATTTACAGCAGAAGAGTGATGTGATATGACTTAAGTCTTGAAAACAACACTCTGAGTACTCTGTTGAGAATAAGCCATGAAAAAGCGAAGAGAAAAGCAAGGATTCCAGCCAGAAGGCTATTTATTTCAACGATCACAGAATGCTGGTTCACCAGATGAAGGTAAGAATGGTAGTGATACATATTTTAGGACTTAGAAGACATGGCAGATAATCTGCTGATAGTTTAGAGGTGAAAAATGAAGTCAAAGATCACTCTTTTGGACTTCTGGTCTAGATGGTGGCATAGGTAAACACGGCTCACCTCCTTGCACAACCACATCAAAATGACAACTAAACTATACAACAATCATCACATCAGAAACCGAGTTGAATGGAAGTCTGACAAATACAGAATTAAAGAAACCACATCCATCCAGACTGGTAGGACGGGCAGAGAAGTGGAACGGGCTGATCTCACACCCACATGTGGTAATCAAAAATTCCAGAGGGTATCTCAGGAGTGAGGAGTCCCAGCCCTACACCAGGTCCCCTAGCGCAGGGTTCTAGTTCCAGAAGATTAGTGCCCATAACTTCTGACTGCAAAAACTAGCAGGGACTAAGTCAGTAGGAGAAACTTCTGCAGTCCCAAGCAGTTCCCCTGAAAGAACCCACACACGGCTTTACTCAGGCTCACTTCCTCTGACCTTCAGCACCAGGGTAGTCACTTGAAAGGCACCAGCAGCACATGGGGAGGAACTAAAGTGTCTGGCATCAAGGTGAGACCTGGGGGACAGCTTTCTCCCAACAGGAGGGCAGAGGCCACTGTCCCTTTTCTGAATCTTCCTCCCACAGAGCCAAAGAGCCAGCAGGCTGGTGCCATATCTGAAACTCCACTGACCTGGCTAACACTGTTTGCCCTACCCTGGAGACCCCCTGAAACACCATCTCACCTGATACTCTATCCCACCGGATAATCTATCCAACCCAACTTACACTGGCCCATCAAAGTGTTATCAGTGACCTTTCCATATGAAAGGCTGGTCTGGGCTCATGCATCACAACTTCTAAATCCTCTCAAACAAGCAGCAGCCAGCCTAAGTAAGCCCCTAGACCCTTACCTCTTGCTAAGTGGCCCCAGGCTTGTAACTAACAGCAGGCAGCCTAGATTCACAGCTTAGCTTCACCTGAGAACCTTCAAGCCCAGCACAAGTAACAGCTATCTCAGATTGCTTTATAGCTCAGGCAGGGTGGCCCCGGGGGAAAACACAGGTGGGGGCTAACCTTGGTGTGCATCACCCAGGAAACCCCAGAGCCTGTGCACCCAGAACACAGCTACAGAACACATAAGAGTACCACCACCCTGCCCCTGCATAACTGATCCTCAATGAAGAAAAAGGTTGATGGTCACTGGACACAGCCAATCCTTGCAGCTGACTGGTCTGCGTAAATCCTTCCCATTGACCTGCCAACAGCAATCAAGGCTCAACTACAAGAGGAAGGTGTACTCAGTCCAAACAAAATGGTGCACCTCAAGTACCCAGCATAGGTGATAGCGGAAGCTGTGTCACTGGACCCTACAGGTCACCAACTATAGTAGGCCATGCTACCAAGACAGGGAGTCACAGCAGAAACATAGAAACAACCAGGGAGGCTGCCAATATGAGCAGACAAAAAAACATGGCCCAAATAAAAGAACAGATCAAAATTTTAGGAAAAGAACTAAACAAAATTGAGATAAGCAATCTATCAAAAGCAGAGCTCAAAATACTGGTTATAAGGATGCTTAAGGAACTTAATGAGGACCTCAAGACCATAAAAAAGTTCCAGTCAGAAATGAAGGATACATTAATTGAAATAACAATTTACAGGTACCCTGGCTGGTGTGGCTCAGTGGATTGAGTGCCAGCCTGTGAACCAAAGGGTCGTCGGTTAGATTACCAGTCAGGGCACATGCCTGGGTTGTGGGCCAGGTCCCCAGGAGGGGGCACATAAGAGGCAACCACACATTGATGTCTCCCTCCCTTCCCTTCTCTAAAAATAAATAAAAAACCTCTAAAGAACCATTTACAGGGAAACAACAGCAGAGTGGGTGAAGCCAAGAATCAAATCAATAATTTGAAACATAAAGAAGCAAAAAATATCCAATCAGAACAAGAAGAAGAAAAAGGAATCCAAAATAAACGAAGACAGTGTAATCAGCCTCTGGGACAACTTCAAGCATCACAGGGGTGCCAGAGAGAGAAGAGAAAGAGCAAGAAATTGAAAATCTATCTGAAAAAATGAAAGAAGACTTCCCTAATTTGATAAAGGAAATAGACATGCAAGTCCAGGAAGCACAGTCCCAAACAAGATGGATGCAAAGTGCCCACTCCAAGACACATCGTAATTAAAATGCCAAAGGTAAAGAAAAAGAGAAAATCTTAAAAGTAGCAAGAGAAAAGCAGTTAGTTACCTACAGGGAAGTTCCCATAACACTGTCAGCCAATTTCTCAAAGGAAACTTTGCAGGCTAGAAGGGATTGCCAAGAACTATTCAAAGTTATGAAAAGCAGGGACCTACAGCCAAGATTGCTCTGTCCAACAAAACTATCACTTAGAATTGAAGGACAGATAAAGAGCTTCCCAGACCAGAAAAAACTGAAGGAGTTTATCATCACCACACAATTATTATATGAAATGTTAAAGGGACTTATTTAAGAAAAAGAAGATCAAAACTATGGACAGTAAAATGGTAATAAATACTTATTAGCAACTGACTCTAAAAATCAAACTAAGCAAACAAGAAGAAGACAGAAGAAGAATCATGGATACAGAGAGCATTTTGATGGTTGCCAGATGGGAGGGTGGCATGGGGAAACAGGTAAATAGATGAGGGGAGTAAGAAGTACAAATAAGTGGTTACAGAATAGCCATGGGGATGTAAAGTATCGCATAGGAAACAGAGTAGCCAAAGGACTTACACATGAGCCATGGGCATGAACAATGGTGTGGGGATTACCTGTGGGAGTGGGAAGTGCTTGGTAGAGGAGGGTAAAAGGGAAAAAATCGGTACAACTGTAATAGCTTAATCAATAAAATACAATTTTTTTTAAAGATTTTATTTATTTATTTATTTTAGAGAGAGGGGAAGGGAGGGAGACAGAGAGGGAGAGAAACATCAATGTATGGTTGCCTCTCACATGGCCCTCACTGGGGACCTGGCCCGCAACCCAGGCAATCCCAGTGCCCTGACGGGGAATCGAACCAGGACCCTCTGGTTCCCAGCCCGCACTCAATCCACTGAGCTACACCAGCCAGGGCCAATAAAATACAATTTTAAAAAATAAAAATAAATCAACAACAAAGAAAAAACAAAATCACTCTTTTTTTCTGGCCTGGTAACACATTAGACAGAGGGGAACAAGATTTAATTTAGTTTGCTAACTTGGTATTTGACATTTAGAAGTCAGGAAAGTCAGATGTTTTTAGCAGAGAAAACAATGAAGGAGTAAGCAGGAAGATGAAAGGAAAAGCAGTATTGAAAACAGGGTTTTAAGGAAGACTTTATCAAATGCACTGAGAGGTTAAATAAAACATAGACTGAGAATTGGCCGCTGGATTTGGCATTACAATGGCCATCACTGACCTGTGCAAAGGAATAAGGTAGCAGAAAAGGTTTGTTTGATTAAGGGACAGAATTTCAGGCCGTTTGTACACTGAAGGAAATAATCTAGAAAATTTGATGACGCAGGTGTTAAATCCTTGAGTAGCTGAAAAGAGGTTAGGTCCCAGAAAAGGGAAGGTTTTGCTTAGGCTGGATACTCTAATGCCATGTGTAGTTGGGAGATTTGGTGGAGAATTGTTTTTTCCTCTAGTTGCTTTAGTCTCAAGGAAAAGGCAAGGCCATCAGCTGACAGTGAGTGGGGTGGGAGTGGGTGGTAGAGGTTTGAGAATAGAAAAAATGTAAAAAAGTTTCATAGAGAGTGTGGTAACACAAATCAGCAGAGGAAAGGTAATTCAACTGCCAGATGGTTTTGAAATTTGTGAGCATTAATTAAAAGCTTGTGTCTTTTTTAAAGCCAATTACATCTGACCCTTGAACAACATGGGTTTGAACTACGCAAGTACACTTACACATGAATTTGTTTCAATAAATATCTATACTGTTTCCATCCATGGTTGGTAGTCTATGGATGCAGAGAGCCAACTGTATGCATTAATCTACCTGAGCTTCTGCAGATTTCGAGCACCCATGAGAAGTCCTGGAACTAACCCCTGAGGATGCTGAGGAACAAATAAACTTGGGGGGAGTCAAAAGTTATACACAGCCCTGGCTGGTGTGGCTCAGTGGATTAAGTGTCGGCCTACAAACCGAAAGGACACAGGTTTGATTCCCAGTCAGGGCACATGCCTGGGTTGCAGGCCAGGTCCCCAGTTAGGGGTGTGTGAGAGGCAATCAATCAATGTATCTCTTGCACATCAATGTTTCTCTCCCTTTCTCCCTTTCTAAAAATAAATAAAATCTTTAAAAAAATGTTATACACAGATTTTTCAACTGTGCTGGGCATGTTCAAGAGTCAGCTGTATAATGTATATTGATACAGAAATATCACATACATATTATATATAGGTACATATGGATACATATACACTATATGTACATGCACATAGACACAATATGCAACACATATGCTCACACCCATACATATAATACATATGAAGGAATATACTAATATAGTCTTTTAAGGCATTATACAATTATCTTTTTTAATCCTCACCCAAAGATACATGAGGTCTGTCCGAAGGTATCCAGCCACGTAATATGAAAAATAGAGACATTTATTGAAGACACAAGATACAAGAAACAGTGTACATAGGACAATGACACCTCAGTCCCCTTCAAAGTAGGCACCTTGGGACCTCACACAGTTCTCCCATCGCCATCAGCTGCCCCCTTGTATTATCCTGAATCTCACTGACAGTCTGAAATCTTTTCCCTTTCAAAGGTGATTTTAGTTTTGGGAAAAGTCAGAAGTTGCAGGGCACCAAATCTGGGCACAGGGAGGCTGAGTCACCTGGGTGCTTTGATGTTTCACACTGCATGAGACCTGACACACGAGCGGGCGTGTTGTCGTGATAAAGCTGCCAATCATCAGCTGCCCACAGTTGCAGCCTTCTGGTCATCCAAATAGTTTCCATGGAGGAACATTCAAGTTTAATATGAAATCTGATGCAGATTCATTGTTCTACTCGTTCAGTCATTTTGAATTCAATGGCTACACAGTGCACATGCTCACTCAATGGCCTCTACCGCACCCACTGACTAGTACAGTGAAGCCGTCATTGTTCACACATGCATATTCCAATCCACGCTCCTTGGCTGCCAGGTTACACTGATGTCACACAAACTATTCTCATTATATTAATAATGGCTGGAGTTTTTCTGGACAGATCTCATATTTATTGATTTGTGAGAGAGAAGAAAGGAAAGGTAGAGAGAAACATGTATGTGGGAGAGAAACATTGATTAGTTGCTTCCCATACACATCCCAACCGCAGATTAAACCTGCAGGCTTTTGGTGCACAGGATGATCCTCCAACCAACTAAGCCACCCGGCTGAGGGTACTTTTGATTTTTTAAATCAAGAGTTTCTAAGAGATGGTATTTTCCAAAGATGACTGTGGTATCTCTCATCCCAAGTGTTCTTCTGCAAAAATGTGACCTCGACACTCCTCTGGTAGAAGGTAAGTCTATTTCTCATGTCCTCGAACCCAGGCAGCCCTGAGAGTGCTCTGACCAATTGAACGCGACAGCAGTGAGTGAGGCTAGGTTCTAGGCGCAGCCCTCAACTTCTGCGTCTTGCCTCTTGGAATACATGTTCTTGGGAGGTTTCCTTGCAGAATCCATTCTGGGAAAAGCCCACGTTACAAGGAGAGACTGTAAGGCAACACTCCAGTAAGCAGCCCCTGCTGTGTGAGCAAGCCATCTTAGATGCCATGCCAAGCCCAACCAAGCCTTCAGAGGACTGCAGCTCCTACCAACATCTGCCTGCAATAGAATGATGAAACCTCACATGACAGCTGCCCAATCCAGAGAATAAAATATGATAGTTGTTTTAAGTCATAAGCTTTAGGTAGTTTATATAGACTGCTGTACAGTAATTTTTCTAGTGGAAAAATCAGTTACTGTCTCTAAAGCTGGGAATACTAACCCCATTACCAGGAATGAAATGGATTATATAATCAGAAAGCAACATTATTATTACAATCAATATGGTGCTAATTTCTTTTTCCAGGCCAACCTAATGACCTCTTTAACCAGAGACCTCAATACTAGAGGCTCCATTAGCACTGCTGTGACAGCGCACCGCACTCTTGGGTTTGTTAGCAGAAGAGAACACACACCATTCCAGGTGAGCAATCTGGGCGACTGGCCCCAGAGCACACAGTTTGCCTGGGATCACTTGACACCACAGCACAGCTGAATACCCCACTCAGGCTAAACAACCCTTTTCTACTAAGAGGCCTGCTCCTCAGTAGGTTAAAATAACAGTATAATCAGGCAGGTGGTAATATTTAGCTTTCCTCATAATCATCCCTAGTTCCTATCACTGCTAAAAAAGCAGGAAAAAAACTTTTAAAAGTATAAGACAAAGAAATCAGCAGCCCATCTTAGCAACACAGTCAACCTCTCCAAAAGCTCTACAGTGTAGTATTTGTCAAGAACAGTCACAGAATATTTGGAAAGTATACTGAAGAGTCAGCAGAAACTATAAATTTAACTACTTTGCAACCACATGCCAAGAAGAATTTGCCTCATCATTGTGAAAGAATCCCTAGAATTCTGCAGAAAAAACCTGAGGTTTAACATTCCTGATTTAAAATTTATTTTACTAACCTGCATGTAACCCAATGTGGAAAGAAAAGTTGTGATGCAATGATGCCTTTGAATTAGTAGAGGAGCAATGCTGTAGAGTATTCATCATAAAGTATGCTGCCTTGCTTTTATTTTTTATTTCAATAGGTTTTATTTTCTTATTTAATCTTTATTGTATTTTTTCCACTACCATTTAGTCTCCTTATAACCCCCTGCCCCCAAGAATAACCACCCTGTGGTCCATTGTCCATGAGTTCTTTTCCCATTTGGCTCAATCCCTCCACTGCCAACTTTCCCTAGCCAACAGCTGTCTTCCTCCTCTCCATCTGTGAGTCTGTCCCCGTTATTTTATTTACTTATTTTAGTCCTCACCTGAGGATATATTCATTGATTCTAGAGAGAGAGAAAGGAAAGGAGAGAGGGAGAGATGTGGGCAGGGGGTGGGGAGCAAAGAGAGAGAGAGAAACAATGATGTGACAGAAACACCAGTGGTTGCCTCCAGTACACACCCTAACCAGGGATTGAAACCCCAACCTAGGTATGTGCCCAACTGGAAATAGAACCCTAAGCCTTTTGGCATACAGATGATGCTCCAACCAACTGAGCCACCCGGCCAGGGCACTACCTTTATTTTTAAACTACATATGCATAAAGATGAGCTAGTATGATTATTAAAATCTAATTAAAAGAAAATTACATTGAAAGTATTGCTCTCAAAGAGAACAAATGTCCCACCATGAGAACTAAAATCTTTATGTGAAAATTAAGTTAGCAGCAGTTAACCATTACATCTAAAGTTCAAGTTGCTAAGGGAAGACTTCCGGATCTCCCTCCATTTTACCTCTTACTTTCGAACATTTACTTTATATGTAGGTAGATGGTTTATTTTCTCATTTTATTTCTTTTTTTTTTTAAGATTTAGCCCTGGCTGGTGTAGCTCAGTGGATTGAGCGCGGGCTGGGAACCAGGCAGTCCCGGTTCGATTCCCAGTCAGGGCACATGCCTAGGTTGCAGGCCAGGTCCCCGTGAGGGCCATGTGAAAGGCAACCATACATTGCTGTTTCTCTCCCTCTCTCCCTCCCTCCCTTCCCCTCTCTCTAAAAAGAAATAAAAATAAAATCTTTTAAAAAAAAAAGATTTACATAAATCTATGTCTTAGTGACATAAAAAAGGGAGGCTGCAGTGTCTGATGGGAAGGGCACACATTCACAATTCTGAAATGGGGGGACTCACCTAACAGTACGCTATGGGGCAGCTGATGCACCCTCAGGTTCACAGTCAGCCCTTCCCGCACAAGGGGAAAATGTTAAAGATAAAACCCGGAAAGTAGATAACTTGGCAGAAAATAAGACTAAAAATTAAGCCCTGGAAACAAGGAGAGGGGGGTAAACAAGTAGGGAGGGTTGGAAGGAAATCAGTGCCAATCAAGCCCCTTATCTGTGCAGAAAGGCTCAGGGACTGGAGGTACCAGGAACCTCTGCTGGTGCACACGTTATGCATGTGCAGATGTGGGTGTGGTGGGCCTGGAGGGTGTGCCTGGGTAATGGAAAGAGGCGACTTGGTTAAAAAGTCTTTTAAAGGGCTGCAAGACCTTCAGATTGTCACTCCCACTCTACAATGCCAGGCTTTCGCCACTGAGGGCTTTCTCCACCTGATCATTCACACTCTGCAGAGGTTAAAATGGGGTCAACACATTGGAGGGCACCGAAGAGAGCCAATGGTGTGAACAAAAAAGTTGAAGTTAAAAAAGTTGAAGACTATGTACAAAACAATGGGCTCCCTGGTACTGCTGCCACACCGGGCTCCCAGAGAGTTGACAGCCAGGCTTTTACTTTTACACTCTAGGGAGAACGGAGGACTCCTCACTGGAAGGCTCAGCCCAGAAATACAACTGCTTTCCTTCTGCCGTGAAAAGCTCGGCCCTCTTCTGGTCACTCTACAGTAACGTCCAGCAGTTAGCAAACACCAGCCTCACTCACAGAACTTCCTGTCAGTGTTTTAATGCTTCATTCTTAAATATGAATAGGAAATACCACCTTTAGTGAAGAGAACTTCTAACATGAAGGAAAGAGACCACAACAATCAGAGAACAGAAAATTAAAGGAAACACAAACAATTTTAGGAGTAAAAGAAAATTTCAAAGAAATAAAAATATTTTCAGACAGCATTAGGATTATATAATATATTCATGAAATAAGAATAGGATATAGTAGTAAGGGAGAAAAAAATCCAGAGCCCAAAGGCCTTTTAGAAGTTAAAAATAAGATAGTAGTTCAAAACATAATTTAGTAAAAATGGTACAATAGAAAGTTGAAGAATTTTGCCAGAAAGTAGAACAAAAAAAGTAATACAATAAATAAATAGGGGACAATATAGGAAAATTAATGAATCATTCTAGGATGTCCAATTCTAATAAGAGTTAGAGCAGAAAGAACTGTGAAAACAGAGGGGAAGAAGCTGTCAAAGAAGTAATACAATAAAATGTCCCAGGACTGAAGGAAATGAGTTTCTACGCTGACAGAACTCACTGAGTAGCCAGCATAATCAATGAAAAAAGATTCAACTAAGGCATATCACTGTAAAATTGTAGATGATACTATTGGTAAACTCTTTCATGGAAAACAACTTGTCACTCAGAGTCGGGAACTAGAATGACACTGGACTTCTCAAAAAACACTGGAAACCAGAAAATAGTGAAGCAATGCTTTAAAATTTCTGGACTTTATTTTTAACCAAGAATTTTATGTCAACCCAAACTATCAATCAAGGGTAAGGGTATACTAAAGACATTCCAAATATGCAAAATCTCAAAGAAGTTTTCCCACACACTTTTCTCAGGAAGATATGGAGAAAGTGATTCATCAAATGAGGAAGTAAACCAAGAATTTATACAACACTGGGTTAACCAGAAGACAAGGGGACATATGAGAGGAGCAAGGAAAATTCTCAAGCCAGATTAACATACTTTATAGTACATCACTTTATAGTATAGGAAAGCTTTATACAGTACATCCCTGAGAAAACATTGTACTGGTAAAACACCCAAAACGTTTGAACATACTCAAAGGAGATTTTCATTTCTGCCAGAAAGTCAAGATATATATAAAAAAGAGGAATCAAAACAAATGAAAAGAGAAACAATTGTTAACTATTTAAAAAACAAGGTTACACAAGAAAGAAATGTAACCTTAGTTCACTGTGTGGGTTGGATACAAAATTAGTTACACAGGCATAGTAACTACACGCTGATTTAACAGAAAGCGGTGATATAACCATTCTGGAGTATTGGAGGAGGGAAGAGTATATGACTATGAAGAAGAACATTCAGAGCTTAACTCTTCTCATCTTACTGGCAGAAAATACCAATGATCTGAAACCACTGCTGACGAAAGTGAAAGAATAAAATGTCAAAGCAGGACTGTATTAGAACATCAAGAAGACAAAATTCATGATCACAGTAGAAATATACTTTTAAGCCCTGGCTGGTGTGGCTCAGTGGATTGAGTGCCGGCCAGCGAACCAAATTGTTACCAGTTCAATTCCCAGTCAGGGCACGTGCTGGGATGCAGAGGCTAGGTCCCCAGTAGGGGGTGCAGGAGAGGCAACCCCACACTGATGTTTCTCTCCTTCCCTTTCCCTCTCTCTAAAAAAATATATAAAATCTTAAAAAAAATACACTTTTAACATAGAGAATGAAGATATCAAAATTGTTACAGATTTTGCTTACCATGATTACGCCATCAATTAAATGGAAACTACTGCCAAGAGATCAAGAGAAGGCTGAGACTCGGAAGTGGGTAAAGGAAGAATTAGGATCATTAAGAGCAAAGATATATCAGAGTCCAACACTAAGATCACCCACACTCTCATATTTACAGTTACTATATATGTATGTGAAACTTGGACAGTGAAAAAGGCTGACAGGAAAAAATGGATACATTTGAAATACAGTGTTAGAGGAGAGCTCTATGGATATCATAGACCATCAGAAAGACAGAGTACATTAAGCCTGAAACACTGCTGGAGGCAAAAATGGCAAAACTTCAAGCACATCATAAAAAGGCAGGATTGTTTGAAAAAAAAATAAAATAACAATAATAATGCTGGGAAAAACAGAAGGCAGCAGAAAAAGAGAAAGACCATATATGAGATGGACTGACTCCATAAAAGAAGCCACAGACATGACCTGACGGAAGCTGAGCAGGGCTACTGATGACAGAACATTGTAGACATCACTTATCCACAGAGTCACCAGGAGTCAGAGCCAACTTGACACATAACACACACATAATAGAAGATCATTAAATCAGCCCTAAAGTTTTAAAAATCAAGATATACATTAAAAGAATATTATTTAGAAATGTGAAATATCAGAATAACTAAAAGAGCTAAATAAAATGGGTGTGCGGTGGAAATCAGAAATAGGGACAGATAGGGCAAAGAGCTACTATTTTTCATCAAAGGCCTAGTTGTCTTTAATATATGATTTAAAAACCCATATATACACATACTGCTGATTTTTAAAAAGATATTTATTTATTTTTAGAGAGAGGGGAAGGGAGGGAGAGAGAGAGGGAGAGAAATATCAATGTATGGTTGTCTCTTGTTCAGCCCCTACTGGGGGCCTGGCCTGCAACCCAGGCATGTGCCCTGACTGGGAATCAAACTGGCTATTCTTTGGTTCACAGGCCAGCACTCAACCCACTGAGTCACACCAGCCAGTGCTGATT
>PVJI01024688.1:0-21572 GCA_004026765.1 Micronycteris hirsuta
CACTGTAGAGGACACATGGACAGAACTAAGGGGGAGGAGGGAGGTTGGGGGGGTGGGACGGGAGGGGAAGGGAGGGGGGAGGGGAGAGGCTGCAAATAACTGTAATTAAACAAAAAAAATTAATTAAATAAAAAAAAATTAAAAAAAAAAAAAAAGAATTCAGTGAAGGGAGTAATACACTTCCCATTGAATGGAAAGTAGAAGCTTACCAAGTTTAAGGCACTAGTCTAAGATCAAACATCTAATAGCATAATTGGGAGCTTTAGCACAAATAACACAAAATAAGAGCTGAATATGTCATGTCTCCTTCACAGAAAAAGACATCTGAATGAGTACATTTGACAATAATGGGAATAAGAATGCTTCAAACTTCATAGCTTAAAGACTTTGGCCATTATTATCATCTTATTCTCATTTCTTGGATTCCATGACTACTCAGCAAATAACAATCTGACTACTCAGTGAAAATGAGTGTAGCAGACATACCCTCAAAGACCCTCAAAGAACCATGCCCTTGAATATTGTCTATAACTTATCAATACCTATGGCTTACTTATAATCAATGGACGATGGCAAAGATGGTGAATGTTATTCTTGAGATTAAGTTTTGTTATCTCAGACTCTGCCTTAGGAAACTGGAGGTAAGAAGATTGACCTGCTGGTCTTGGAGAATCAAACAGCCACGTTGCGAACTCTGGAGGGACTCCATGACAGGGAATGGAAGCAGCCTTTTGGAGCTGAGAGTGGCCACTACCCGACAGCCAGTGAGAATCTGGCTTTCAGTAAGACAGCCTCAAGGAAATTAATCTGAAGCAGATTCTTCCCCAGGAAAGTTTCCAGATGAAAACACAAGCTGGCCTGACATCTTGAATGCAAGCTGATGAGACCCTGGGGCAGGGGACTCTTGGCCATTCCCAGACTCCTAACCCACAAAAACTGTAAAATAATAAATATGTGTTGTGTTAAGCTGCTAAGTGTTTGGAAGGATATGCTTTCTGTGTACTCATAACAGCAACTGGCAAGTGTAGAGTGTGTGTATGTGTGTATGTATATATGTATGGACATGGATGTGGACATGTTTTGCACAAAAACACAAACTAAACAAAAGCTTGTACTTAGAGAAGCCCATAAGGCGGGAAAAGGTATGTAAAAAAAGAGAATAAGGTAAACAGAAGAGAGTTTTGGAATTCATAAATCTAAGATGCCTTCTATCCTTATATTTTATGCATCTTGGAACAATGGTTAAGAGCCTGGATCTGGGTGTCAAAAGACCTGATTTCAATTATCGTTCTTCTGTGTGACTTTAGGACAACTATTTAAAGTCTGTGACTCCGTTTTCTTATCCATAAAGTGAGAATGATAATAGTACTTACCTCACAGAGTTCACACGTGCATTAAATGAGCACACATCAAAAGAGCACATTGTGAACCCTAGGTAAACATCTGTTGTTGCGAGTCCACAGCTAAAAATTGAAGAAGTCAACTGTGGACCCAGGAAGTAGGACAGGCAATCTCCATATTTCGCCTCTATGTCCCAGTGCCTGCAAGAAGGTCCAGGAAGAGACCCAAACCACAACATTATGGGTAGAAAAAATGGGTCCTCTGACTTTGCACAAATCCAGACATACAACCACACATCCATCATCATGGAGATCTGTTTTCTAACATGTCTACTGTGTACCTGCTAACAGCAAATAAAGGCAAAAATAATGTAATAGTGAAATAATGATGGCTCCTGTGCATAATGGATTGTAATAAATCATTCATCAGCAGAAAAACAAGTGAGTGGTCATGCATTTCAACAAATAAATCATCAGCAACATTTCTGGAAACTGGAACAAGAAACATCTGCAGGGAATCGAACAAGTCTACCAAGATGGATAAGTTAAGTACACCATTAGTCTGAATTAGAGTAGCCTTAATTTAAAGGTAAAGTCCATCTCTTAGCTGACAACTCCAACCTCAGGTGTTAGAGGGTATATATTCGTCCTTGTCCTACTGAAATCAGAGTCCTAAATAGCCTGTTTCCTATGAGTCAGAGAAATTGGTCACTGATATGAAAAAGCAGTCTTCCTGGTCTCTGGCTAGGAAACTGGTGTTTCAGAATCCATTTGGACCAAACATGTGCTTTGGACACATTTTGAATGCAAAGTGAAAATCAGAAAAGTGAGTCTGACAAACTAAACACACAATCGTAATAATGAAACCTCTCACCCTAAGGGAAAATTTTAAGAAATTACCTATTAAAGGAAGTCATAAAATCTGGAAGCTGGAAGGGACCTTAGAAATTAATGAGCTCAAGGTTGCTGTGGAAAGATAAAGGTGGTTTTTCCCAAGATCACAAAGCGAGGGAGAGTCAAAGTTGGGCGTGGGGCCCGAGTCCTTAACTTCCCAGCCCAGGCTAAAATGTGGGCCTAGTCCTGGGTATATGAGAGGTAACTCCCCACAAAAAAAAAAGTAAGAAAACTGAGGCTCAGAATGTTAAGTAACTTGCCCGAAGTCAAACTAAGACTCTGAGGAAGATTTATGCCTGGAGATTAAGTCTTTCTAATCTTAATATTCTTGTTCTTAATATTTTCATTATAATACCTCCATTGTGAGGATGAATAATGATGTTCTCTGCTCAAGATATGTTTTAGAGCATACACACAATATATTGTATCTAATATTAAAATTATAAAAATGAGAAAGTGGGATCATATTTTTTGGTGCCATTTAAGTCATAAAATATCCGATTTATGGACACAAAATTTCATACGAGATGGCATCTACCCAGGCTATTTCACCTTTCCTCAGTGAAAGAGGAATGGGAGTGGGCCTAGGACCATGGGATCGGCTGGTTGTGTCACTCACACCAGGTCTGTCCAGAAGGTATCCAGCCATGTAATAAGAAAAATGGAGACATTTACCAAAGAAGATATAAGATACAAGAAACTCTGTACATAGGACAATGATGCCTCTGCCCCCTTCAAAGTAGGCACCTTGGGACGTCACACAGTTCTCCCAACCTCCATCAGCTGCCCTGTTATATTTTCCTGAATCTCACCGATGGTCTGAAATCTCTTCACTTTCAAAGGTGATTTTAATTTTTGGAAAAGCCAGAAGTTTCAGGGTGCCAAATCTGGGCTGTAGAAGGGCTCAGTCACCTGGGTGATTTGATGTTTCACAAAAAAACTCTGTACCAGACGTGATGCATGAGCAGGCACTTTGCTATGATGAAGCTGCCAGTTGCCAGCTGCCCATAGCTGTGGCCTTCTGAATCATCCAAATAGTTTCCATGGAGGAATGCTCAAGCTTAATGCAAAATTTGATGCAGATTCGTTGCTCTACTAGGTCATTTTGAGTGTAATGGCCTCACAGTGCACATGCTCCTTCAACAGCATCTACCATCCCCACTGACTAGTACAATGAAGTTGTCACTGTTCACAGACGCACATTCTAGTCCACTCCCCTTGGCTGCAAAGTTATGTAGATGTCATGCAAACTGTTCTCATTATATTAACAATGGCTGGACTTTTTCTGGACAGACCTTTTAAGCTGGTGGCCTGATAGTGTTGGAATAGTGTGCTAAAGACATAACTCATGCACCAGCTCAGAGATAGCACACTGTGAGTTAGGATGCCAACCTCCTGTGTTCGGTACACACATTGAATCAAAGACCTTTAATGTGGTTTGTGTCCCCAGTAGGAAGAATACATGGATACAGAAAAAAAGAGTTGGAATCAGGGACAGTTCCCCATATCACTATCCCCAGTGACTCACTGAGAGAAGTGATACTTGATCCATATCTCTTGGATATGCAGCATTAGAAGTCCTCTTCTCCAGAGGTACAAGGATTACAATGAACTCCAAGCTACTATTGGCTCTCATGTACTTTGAGTTCCTTGTTTCCAGGGCTCCTCTGGCAAAAATGAGTCTCCATCTTGCCACAGATGATCAATCCTGATCAGCAGGAAGAGGAGAATTACTGTTCCATGACACAAGCAGAAGGATCTCTTGTTGACTTTGGGTGACCCACTTGGGCACCTCTCGCTACTCCTTTGACACATGGTGGCTGTTACTGGAGAAGTGGAGCAATCCTGGTTCAAGAAGGGAATGACCACTGAAGAATGAGGGGTTTTATCATACACACAAGTAAGCCACCAAGACCAGCAGAGGGGATTATGAGGGTGAGAGGGATTTAGAATGGATAGTGGCAGAGGGAGATGACAACTGCCACTTCTGGTCCCATAACCGAATGTAGCAAAAGAGTCTGCAGTTCACTCACTAACCTTCCTATTATAAGTTTTTTCTCAGATAGAGAGGGCCACCTTTATAAAACCAGAGTGCAATGGTGTTTGGAAGGGGCTGCAGAGAAGGAGGAATAGGGAATTACTAATCAATAGTCATAAAATTTCAGTTAAGCAAGATGAGTAAGTTCTAGAAATCATCTGTATAATGTACCTAACAGTTAACAATATTGTACGGTACACTTAAAAGTTTTAAGAAGTAAATGTCATATTAATGTTCTTACCACAACAAAATAAAATTTTTTTAAAAAGATTGTACAAGTCACACTTTTAATTAAATATACATGTATACTATAGAATATACTATTTATATTCTCATATAAATGAGAATGCTAGACATCTAACCAATCATCTCTACTATAAAATCACCAAAATAAATAGGTGATGGGCTTATTCCCAAAGGACTACTATTTCATGTGAACCTAACATAAAATTTCGTATCACATCATTGATCATTGGGAAAGCAATGATAAGCAGACAGAGTTTATGACCTTAAACATCTCACAGGCCAGGAGAGATACATGCTAGCAGATTATTTAGTTTACTAAAGAACTAATTTTGGTTTGAAGCTATTGGGCTGTGGAGAGTTTTAAACTTATTTTAACCCACACCTTTTTAAGTTTTCTATTCCAATTATGCATGTACAAATGGAAGAGCTAGAAAAATCTAAATGTGAAGTGTGAAATAAACTTTCCTGTCAGACATAATTCAGTTACCCATATTTTGTCATCCACTTTGGCTTAATTTTTTAGTTGTCACTATTGCACGCTTGTAGCCTAGTCAGCTTCCAGGAGACCTTGCTTTCCAGAATTATTTTTATATTAGTCAGCAAAAATTACCAATACGGATTACTGAGATGATTAAACTTGATAGCTCACCAATGCAAGGTGAAACAGAGATGACCTAGGTTCAAGTTCCTGACTTCAAAACACTTGCCTGGAATGGAAGACTTGTAGCCAGAATGGTTAAAAAGTATTCTTATGCCATGTGGGGCATCCCTGGAAAAGGATTATTTTGCATCATAAACAGTGGGGTCCCCTGAGCTAACAGCACCTTCCAGGTGAGCAAAGGGGCCCTGCTTGAGTCTGGACCCCCTTTGATTTTTCTGAGGCAGAAAACTTGTCTCTGATGGTGAGGTCTAGGAGCTCCATTGCTTCCAATTTTCACATTCATGTGACCTCATAGGGTTCATAGGGGTTTGTTATTAGACTTGTTCTGTGAAATGCAAAGTGAAACCCCTTTGGCAACAGCCATCCTTTTTTGATAAATCAAATAAATAGTTTCCTAGGTTCTTACTTCTCTCAACTTTGTAAATGAAGCACAGTTGCCTGGGGGAGGCACATAACATTATTTATACATTCCCCACTCACTGCAATTTTTCAAAAGGAGGAAACGGGAGAGGGGAGGGAAGGGGAGGGAGGGTGGTGGAAGGGGAGCACGAGGAGAGGAAAGCAGAGGAGAGGAGCTCATGTCGATGTTCATTCATTATGCTTGTGAGAGTCATTATTACAATTAGGGCTCTACTATACTTTTAAAGAATTTACTTTGTAAAATAATATTCAGAATACTGCAATAACAAATGTTCACAATTCTTTAACTCTCAAATATGATGTGTATATTTGGAGAATTTATAGCAATCTATTAGTTTTTCATTCCAATGAATTTTCCAGGAAAGCCTGACAAATAAATAAACACTTAAAATTCTAACAAAATGTTACATCTTGTAGAAAAACAATTAAAGAAATGTCATTTTTGTCTGTTTTTAAAAGTATACTTCAAAATGTTCATGTAAAAAGCAATTCATTTCCCCAGTGACTGAGCTAAATAGGACTGAAGGAACTCTCAGGACAAACAGTCTGGCAAAGAGGACATGTTGTCATATAGTAATTTATTCTGTTCTTTATAAACCAAGTGAGAAGTAGATAATAACTGAAACAGCTTAGTTTCAGATTAGCACTTCCTGCAGGATTTAGGAATATCATTTTTATTTCTTTACCAAGAAGGCAACATAAATTATTCTCCAATAGCCCTGTGGTCCATGGACAGGTACAGTCCCCTGAAGCAATGGTCTGACAAGTTTCAGAGGTCCCAAGAAGAATTCATCTAAAGCTATATTTTATATACTCCCCTGCCTCTAGTAGCCCCTCAGTTAAAATAAATCTTTCTGATCTCAGAAAAAAGAAGATAGGAAAAAGATTTTAAAAAAACCATAAAGTTGTGTGACTTTTTTATGTAAAAAAGGTAAAATGGTGGCAAAAATAAATAACATTAAAAACTCTCTTTAGCAATTGGAGGGATCCTGGGTACCTCATGCACTTCTTGATGTTATTCTGAAGTAAGAAAAGGGATGGAAAAGAGAGAATAATGTTTATTGAACAGCGATTATGTACTTTGTAATTTATTATCTTATTTAATTCTCTTTAACACCCATTTTGCTTTGTTATCTCCGCCTTGAAGATGAGAGGATTGATACCTATTGAAGTTAAATAACTTGCCTGGAGACATGAAGTCAAGGGGCATAGACTCAAGGTCTAACCAGAGTGTTTCTAATGATAATCTCATCCACTCCTGCTACACATTATGGCCTGTCTCACACTTTGAGTTATAATATAGACACTGATGGATTCCCTCAAATCACTCCACATTCAATGATGAAGGACATCTGACTTTGAAATGTAGCTAAAACCCAAGGACACTTCAGAGCCAAGTATAGCTAATTAATTTTTTATCAAATAAAGAAATTGTTGTACCCATCCTACGCATAGAAAGGATTTCAATTGATTGGAATGTGGTAAATCACTACAGCACTTTAAGTACCAAATATTAAAATGCAGTACTGTGTGTTTTATAATATATGTTTAAAAAAAAAGATTCAAAAGCAAAAATGCAACGGGGTTCTTTAGAAAAGAACCTGGTACTCTAAAAATTGCCCAACATGACTAATCCAGCGCAAGCGACCAAACAGGAGTCTAAAAGAAAAACCTCTAGATGTTCCAATTCCAGTTTTGCCATGTCACCATGGCAGAAAAAAATCTCATAACTTGGACACCTACTATGTGTCAATCACCATTCTAGGGCTGTTTGTATTGTGGAAATAAGTGAAGACCATCCAAATGAGAACAAGAAAACCTCTTTCTGCAGAGCATGCTGTAGCAAGGGATCAGCCACCATCACTGTCACTTGTGTCTTGACAGAGACTCAAAGGCAGGTAGAGAACTAATCTCTCTAGTGAGTCAGGGAAGGCTTCAGGTCTGGGCTGATTGGAGACTGTGGGCACAGGGAAGCCATAGGCAGGATAACTAGAAGTAAGACAACCTATATGATAGGTTGGGGTCCATATTTGGCCTTCTCCTATTGGTTCTGAGTTAGAAGCAGGAATAACATTTAGGAAAACTATCAGTTATTAATCAAATCCTGGTCATTTTGGGTGGATTGTTGCAAGGATTATTGTTTGGCTTGCTGGATTGTTACTGGAGATAGCAATCTGACTTCCCACACATGTGACTTCCAGCACAGTGGCTTCCTGGGGTAGTAATCATGTAACGGATTCATTTCCTGGGCAGTTTGTTGCCCCAGGATGGTTCTGAGTGAAATTATGTATGGTCTGGTCATTCATTGTCCATTTGTATATTCAGGGTCTCAACATACATATTCTCATTTCATTCTTACCTCCATTTTATGAAAAAGTAAATAAACCTCAGAAGAGGCCAGGATCTTGTCTATAATGATTCAGTTGGCAAATTCCTGAATAAGAAATTTAACCCAAGTTTGTCACCATATCACCCTTTGTGGAAATAGAAGACTTCAGTTGGGTCCACTCTCTTAAATCTTGGATTCTTAAGAACCACAAGCTTGGTTACCAATAAGAGTAGTTCCTAGGGCCAGCAGTTCTATGTACCACACACTAACTGCTTCCAAAGAAGCTTCTAGATTTAGGAAAAAAAGGTTTAATGGCCATGAATTTACTTCTCTTCATTAATATGCACCTGTTGTCTGTCCATCTCTGCTTTCTTCAGTTTAATATGACAAACATTCATTAAGGACTTAATTGCTAGGCAACATCAAAATAAATTAGTTCATAACTGCAGCCTATGATTATTCTCTACTGTCATATCGTTGTGATGGGAGAGATACAATTGCAATCAGCAAGTGCAATGTGAGTGCTGAGCCAAACCATTGCAGGAGCTCATGGGTAAGGCACATCTCCCATGGGAGATCATGAGGTCAGTATCCAGGAAAGGTGAGGTGCCAGGGTAGTTGTGGCAGCATCCAGGTGGAGAAGAGGCATGTGCTTTTGTTCTGAGCTATCATTCATCAGAGCTATTTACCACCTGTTGCTTGGGAAACTCTTCCCCTTCCAAGGCTAAGCTATTTCTTATGAACTTAGGCATCTTCCTTTCCTGGTATCTGTTTCCAGACCTTTCCTGATATTTCTGCAGGATCTTGTGTCATTTTCAACAGCTGGTGATAGGTGGGTTTTTCAAGGCTCCAACTTGAGAGCCTCAACCCCATCATTTTCCCTTCTTCCAGGTTTCCCTGCTACAAAAGGTATAAGATCAAGTATTCTCAGAAAGGGACAAGGATTCAACATCACAATTTACTGCAGGGCTACCAGAATAAATGGAAATAAAAATCAAGGTTTGCTCAGGCTGCCACTGCAAAGTCTCACAGACTGGGTGGCTTTGTAACAACAAAAATCTATTTCATTATAGTTCAGGAGGCTGGAAGTGCAAGATTAAGGTGTCAGCAGGGTTGGTTTCTTCTGAGGGCCTCCTTTCCTTGGCTTGCAGATGACCACCTTCTTCCTGTGTCCTCATATTGAAACCGGAAAACACACCGGCATTCGGGCTGCCTGTCACTACCAAACCCAATAAGCAGTGACAGCGATTGAATCTTTATGGCTGTTTTGTTCAGGTGGCAGTCGATCTGAGGAGACAGTGGATTCACACCCTAAAAGAACCATTTTACATTTTCTTTCCAGGCCAGGCTTTCCATAACAGGGAATAAACAAGGGGCTTGAGGGATTTTGAAATTCAGGGAGAACTAGATGAAAAAGACTGTGGCATTCTTGTCCTGGGCAGTTAGCTATTCCCGGGGACGGTTGTCTTCTGTCTCTCCCTGGAACGCAGAGGCCAGGATGCCTCCAGTTGTCCCCAGGCGGTAGGTAAGCTTTAGCAGTGCCCCAGGAGGTCAGCTGTTTTCCCAGGAACCAGGATGGCCCTTATCTGTAGTATCGGAAACAAAAATTTTAACATATACATTACTTACTAGGCTTATAACTATTTACTTTAAACTAAAATTTTCCAACTCTTAAGTTTCCTATCAATATGATCTTTCTTCTGGCATGTCTGTATCCTAGTCTACTCTCCTTTTAAGGACACTAGTCAGGTTGGATTAGGGCTCACCTTAGTGACCTCATTTTACCTTAACTTTAATTGTCCTGTCCCTTTAATGGCCCTATATCAATATAGAGTCACATTCTGAGGTACTGGTGGTCAGGACTTCAACCTAGGAATCTGGGGGCAAGTAACACAGGACTTGGGCGTGGGGTGGGTCATTGATGTGGGACTTCTGGAAGCTCCATTTCCACATCTCCAAGTTTGGATCTGCTTAGTGAACTCCGAGTCCTCTTATACAAGCCATCACCAGATAGACCAGGAGTAGGAACAGAGAAACCTGGGGGCTTGCTTCTGCCTGCAGGGCAGTCCATGCCTGCCCTGGACTAGAGCTAAGATCTTACCCAATGTGCATATGGCCTAGAAGTCAGAATGGGGAGCAAAGTGAGTCCACATGACTTTTACAGCAGGACATCCTGTCCACTAGTCAACAGAAGTTGAGTAAATCTCAATTCTGAAAAACCTGATGAGCAAATTTGCCCCTGTGTAGGAAGAGTTGGAGGCCCAAGGGGGCCTAAAGAAAAGGAAAAACGTAGGTAAACGTTCCCTCTTCCGTGATCAGAGGCTGAATAATGTGGGGAGGAGGTCAAGACTCGCCCTTTTTGCTTTGCTCTTTGGTTCCTGGCCTGACCCACATTCCCAAAGAGCATTCACATCTTCCTCTTCCTCCGCCTTGACGTCCCGGCCTCCACCCCTCCCAGAGTCTGGTGTGCTTGCTCCCTGCCCAGCAGGACGTTCTCCGTGCGTCTCACAATTTAGGAGCAAAACATCCGTATCACCTCATCAAGATCCAAGCTCTGTCAGGGACATGAAAGGTATAGATCAAAACCCCAAGGAGTTTGACATTTATATTTTAATAGATTTTTTTTTCCTTCTTAAAACACCCACTGGCTGTGACTGAAGTGGAAATGCTTGCTTTTAACTGCAGGCGTGTGCTCCATGGGCTCTGAGGCTGCGAGTCCCCGTCCTCAGAAGCAGAGCGTTTGTATCAAACAGAGCTGAGAATGCCAAGAGGAACAAAAGATCTGAAATGCCTTGAGCCAAGGAAGGTTCTTTTAAAACTCTTCAATAACAGAAACTCTGGAGTGAGTTTAATTCATCGAGGAAGAAGATTTAGAGGACAGGGCCAGGGAATTTTCCAGGAAAGCTTGACCAATAAATAAACATAAAATTCCAACAAAATGTTACATCTTGTAGAAAAATAATTAAAAAGAAGACAATGTCTTTTTTGTCTTTCTTTAAAAGTATACTTCAAAATGTTCATGTAAAAAGCAATGCGTTTCCCCAGCGGCTGAGCTCAAGAGGACTGAAGGAACAACAGGACAAATTCCTCCAGGAATTTCAGGACAAATACTCTGGCCAAGGGGACATGTTGTCATGTAGTAATTTATTCATTTCTTTATAAACGAAGTGAAAAGTAGATTTATAATCAAAAGAGCTTAGTTTCAGATTAGCTCTTTCTGTAGGATTTAGGAATATAATTTTTTATTTCTCTACCAAGAAGGCAACATAAATTATCCTCCAATAGCCCTATGGTCCATGGGCAGGTGTAGTCATCTGAACCAATGGTCTGAGAAATTTCATAGATTCCTGACTATGCTTTGTTCACAGATGAGTTCTTCAGAGAATCTGATCAAGGTTGATAGGCTGGGGTTTTAATCCAAGCATACATCCGTAGGCGACAATTGTGCTGATTCTAGGGTCTAAGTGACATCGGAGGGAACTTCCCCCCCACCACCCCCTCTACTTTCTCCTCCCAGGCTAATAGTATTAACATCGGCCAGAGGCAAGGAAGCGATAGGAACCAGCAACGGTCCAGGTAAATGAATTATCTCGAGCTACTTTTTCCTTGTCAGTGAGGCAAGGAACCTAGTGATTCATCAAGCAGTAAAACTCCAAGTTTTCCTAAATAAGTTGGCATAGTGCCCCCACTGGCGTGCCTTTTCAGCCTGGTTTATAAAGAAAAATTAAGGACATTCCGTTTGCAGTTTCTTTCCCCTTTCTTCTTTCTTCCCATTAAAAGAATAAGTACTTATTAATTCCAGAGATCAATTAAGGTGAAGACAGGAAGCCGATAGTTAGGAAATGGAAAGAATCTGAGGTTAAGAACAAGGTATGCACTAGACCTGCTTTCAAATCTGGATGTCTACGTTAACTAAGGTTATTTGAGGTAAACAGTTAATGATGGAGCTGCTCACTCTCCTCAACTTGAAGATTAATTTTTCTCCTTTGCAAAGAACTCCACCTTCAGTCAGAGCTTCACTCCAATGAGCTTGTTTTCTCTCTTTTTATTAAAATCTAATTGATGAACCAAGTTTTTTGCACCAAACCACCTCCATAACCCACCTCCCCAACTCCACATAAATAAATAAGTAAATAAATAAATAATAAATGAATAACAATATGTGAAAAATGTATCTAATCAACAAGAAGCAAATGCATTTCTTTTTTTTTAAGATTTTATTTATTTATTTTTAGAGAGAAGGGAAGGGAGGGAGAAAGAGAGGGAGAGAAACAGCAATGTATGGTTGCCTCTCACATGGCCCTCATTGGGGACCTGGCCTGCAACCCAGGCATGTGCCCCGACTGGGAATGGAACCGGGACCCTGTGGTTCCCAGCCTGCGCTCAATCCACTGAGCTACACCAGCCAGGGCTGCATTTCTAATTGAAGATTATGAATATGGGTGACACTTTAAAACAAGCAAACATAAGCTTCTTTCTTGTTGATTTGTTTTGGGTCATTGTTCTCCTCTGCCTCCCTGTACAATGCCATTAATAGATCATCTTGATGAAAATTCATTTTTTCATGCATCTGCACTTTTAATGTCAATTTCTCCTAATGTTCCTTGATTTTGCCCCAGCTCAGGTTGCAAACACACATTTTATTAGAAAAGTCTCATGAGTCCTGGCTGGTGTGGCTCAGTGGATTAAGCATCAGTCTGAGAACCAAAGGGTTGCTGGTTTGATTCCCAGTCAGGGCACATACCTGGGTTCTGGGCCAGGTCCCAAGTAGGGGGCACTTGAGAGGCAACCACACATTGATTTTTCTCTCCCTCTCTTTCTCCCTCTCTTCCTCTCTCTAAAAATAAATAAATAAAAGCTTTAAAAAACAAAGCAAAGATAAATCTCATGAAACTGAGGGAACAAATGGCAAGCTCATTTTCTATCTTGCTTTTGCAAATTGAATTTATTGGGATGATGTTGTTTAATAAAATTATATAAGTTTCAGGTATACAATACTATAATAATCATTCATATATTATATTGTGTGTTCACCACCCCAGGTCAAGTCTCCTTCCATCACTATTTACCCCTCCTTTTCCCTCACCTTCTTTTCCCTCTGACAATCACCACACCATTGTCTGGGTCTATGAGCTTTTTGTTTGTTTTGGTTTTTTGCTTTATCTCTTCACCTTTTCACCCAGCTCCCCAGCCCTCTTCCCTTCTGACAGCTGTCAGTCTGTTCTCTGTGTCTATGATTCTGTTTCCACTTGCTTGTTAGTTTGTTCACATGAGTAAAATCATATGGTGCTTTTCTTCCTCTGACTGGCTTATTTCCCTTAGCATAATACTTTCCAGGTCCATCTACGCTTTCGCAAAATATGCAGTTTTAACTTTCAGCATATGTTAGCATAATTGTCTCATTCGATGCCATTTCCAAAGGCAGAGAGAACCTTCGGAATCAATTCAGAACCAGGTCAAATCAAATAAGCAGTTTATACACAGAAAAAAAAGTGGGATTTGATAGCAGCACATGTCAAAAGCAATAGAGAAGAGAATATTTCATCCAGGAAACCGTTCTTAAAGCACGAAAGTTTTCTTCTATCATCATCAAATGGGAAAACGCAAGAGACAATAACCCTCTGGTTCTTCCACAGCCATATGACACAACTAGGACAAATGAAAGTTTTTAAAATAAGAAAGGTGCCCAGGGATTGTTTCCTAAATTCATATATGAGTTATAAAGTTATATGCTAGAAAGTCGGTATGGCTCTCAGCAAACCCAAACCTCAGCATTTCTTCACTGATTGAAACACCAGATGGTAGAAGTGAGACCAGCAACTTAACAAAGCGACCAAAGAAGGTGTGACTGGAAAATCAAGGACGCTCAATCATGTAAGGGGAGAGGCAGGGCAGATAAAGTTAGACGCAGCTTACAGAAGAAGAAACCGAGATGCAGGGAATTTAAGGAATTCACTCAAGATTAACATGAGCTACAAAAAATTAAAAATTAGACTGTTGGAATTGGGTCGTAACTGGAAGATTTCGGGACACGTTGAAAAGAGTTTAAGGGAGCACATGATGGGAACTGTGAAAAGCAGTGTTTTCAAAAAATGAGGGAGTGTACTGGTTGAGGTTCTCCAGGGAAACAGAATAAGGTAAATGGATAGATGGATGAATAGGTAGACAAATTTATTATAAGGACTTGACTCACATAATTGTGGAGGTTGAGAAGTCCCACAATCTACAGTCTGTGAGGTAGAGACCCAGGAGAGACAATGATATAATTCCTTTTTCCCAGCTATTTTGATTTTTATTGTATTTTTCCATTATCATTTAATTCCCTTCCATACCCTCCTTCCCGCAATCGCCACGCTGCTGTCCACGCCCTTCTCCCTCTTTGTTCCATCCCTCCACCCCTTAGTCTCCTCCCCCCAATAGTTTCATCTTGCTCTATACCTGTGAGTCTGTCTTTATTTTGCCTGTTCAGTTTGTTAATCAGATTCCACATATGAGTGAAATCCTATGGTATTTGTCTTTCTCTGACTGGCTTATTTCACTTAGCATAATGTTCTCCAGGTCCATCCATGCTATTGCAAAGGGTAAAATTTTCTTCTTTTTTACAGCCAAGTAGTATCCCATTGTGTAAATGTCCCGCTGTTGATTTATTTATTCATCTACTGATGGACACTTGGGCTGCTTCAATATCCTCCCAGTTATAAATAATGCTGCAATGAACATAGGGGTGCTTATGTTCTTTCAAATTAGTGTTTTGGGTTTCTTTGTATATATTACCAGAAATGGGATCTCTGGGTAGATCCAAAAAGGCAGATCCATTTTTAATTTTTGAGGTATCCCCACACTGTTTTCCACAGTGGCTGCACCAGTCTGCAATCCCACCAACAGTGCAAAAGGGTTCCCCTTTCTCCACATCCTCTCCAACAATTGTTTGTGGATTTATTGGTGATAGACCTTCTGACAGGTGTGAAGTTCTATCTCATTGTCATTTTAATTTGCATTTCTCTGATGATTAGTGACATTGAGCACCTTTTCATATGCTTATTGGCCATCTGTCTGTCCTCTTGGAAAAGTGTCTATTCAGGCCGTTTGCCCATTTTTTAAATTGGATTGTTTGTTTTTCTGGTGTTGAGTTTTGTAGGTTCTTTGTAAATTTTGGATATTAACCCCTTATCAGATGCATTAGCGAATATGTTCTCCCATTCTGTGGGTTGTCTTTTTATTTTGTTTATGGTATCCTCTGTTGTGTAAAACCTTTTTAGTTTGTTGTAGTACAATTTGTTTATTTTTCTGTTGTTTCCCTTGCTGGGGAGATACGTGAGGTAAAATGTTGCTATGAGCAGTAAAATTTTGGACAATGGTATAATTCCATTCCAAGTTCAAAGACCAGACCCAAGAGTCAGGAAAGCCAATAACATGTTCCTGTCCAAGTGAAGGGTAAATCTGATGTTCCAGCTTAAGAACAGTCAGGCAGAGAGAGAGTGAGCCCTTCCTTACTTAACTTTCTCTTCTATTCGGACCATCAGTGTGTTGGATGAGACCCATCTAAACTGGGGAGAGCTATCTGCTTAGTCTACCAATACAAATGTTTATTTTATCTAGAAACACCCTCACAGGCACATGCAGAAAAATGTTTAATCAAATACTAGACACCCCAAATCCATGTCAGGTTGACACACAGTTAATCATCACAGTGAGTATAGCACATTGGTTCTCCAGTACACCAAGTCATATTTGCTTATAAACTTAAAAGAACTATCTATTAGTCTCTATTCATACTGGGGTTCGGGATCCCCAAAGATAATTATCAATCTAAAAATAATTTCATTCTTGTTTTGCTTCCTGGAATACAGTCTCCACTCCTTCCCATGGTCCATACAACTTACGAAATTTGTTCCCTCACCTTCCTGTCTGCACTGCCCACTCCTTCCCCCAGCTACTCCACTAAAATTGGTCTTGTTTCCACCGCGGGACTGTAGCCGTTCTATCAGCCTGGGAAGCTTGTCCCCTCACGTCTGCATAGATGGTTCCTTCTCACCATTCAGGTTTTCCTTCAGACATTTCTTCCTCAGATGTATCCACTCTGACAACTTCACGCAAAGTCTCCTTGTCTCTCACTCTTTGTTTGGTAGTAATTCTTTGCACTGAGCTTAATGCTATCTGGTAGGTTCTTCTTTATTTGCTTATTGATTCTTGGTTCACATAAAAACACACTTACACTGCAGCCTTCTAGAGCAGAAAATATACACTGATGCCTGGCTCATAACAGAATCTTCATAAATGTTTGCTGAACTCTTTAGAGGCAAAGCAAGTGAACACCTGAACAGGTGCAGCACAACCACAGATAAGCTGGTTAGAAGGAAACATATTCCTTTAGTGTTTGAGCACATTCTGATATAATAGAGAAAGAATGAAAACAACATTCCTCCCTTTCCAGTATTTTCCTATAACTCCCCACTTTCAGTATGTACCCTCTCCCCGAATGTGTCAATGTGTCTGGTAAATTTAAATCATTACTATTATAAAAAGTTTTACATATGAATTAGTTGTGCCCCCAAACTTTTGACCTGTGATGTTTTATTACCAGTTGTTTCTAAGTATTATAATTTTTATAATGTTCTTTATTATCCAAAATTATTTAGTGGCATGTTACTTATTTTATACAATTTTAGGGCTTTAAAACTATATTTACATTGTTGATTTCTAATTTTACTGTTAGAACTTAGTGTATGCAATACTGAGATTTAATTAGTGGTCTAATACATGGTTCATTTTAGTTAGGATAGGACATGTTTGCTGTGGTAACAAATTAACCTGACATCTTACTGATTTAACAGAACAGAAATTTAGTTCGTGTTCAGATCAACACTCTCCTGTGTGTGAGAACTGAGGAATCTAGGCTTTCTCAACTTCATGGCTCTGCCATCAACAAATGGCCTTATTGACCATTCCAGTTTTTAAAATCTACATAAACTTTGACTCTGAATCATATATAAATATACATATATAAGAATTAAAGCTGACTTATTCATTTTTTTCTGTGTAATTTCAAAAAGCAAAATGAGGGTCAGTAAATGAAAGATAATAGCAGGGAAAGGAAAAGGGTTTTGGCCCAGTGGAAGAAAGAATTTGTCTTTATAAATTTTAAAGTGATATGAAAATGACATCAAAGTAATTTTAAAAGCAATGCAAATCTTCCAACTGTCCTATCATTCTATCAATACTGTTTTCATTTTTGCATGTTCCATCCCCTCCAGTTACACTTTTAAAATCACCAAACCACACACAGAGCTTGTGTTCCAAACCAGCTCTACAGGGTAATGTCTTCAGTTTGGACTCAAGCCAAACTTTTAGGATCGCTCCCCCTTTGCTAAGATTATGTCTAGGATAATTCTCTATATTGTGGAAAACATTTTCTCTATCCTTCATCATGCCTTCTTCCGCATCACTCAGTTCACCAACACTCAATTCCCGCAAGTGTCCCAGGTAGCATTTGATTTCTCCTGTTGGATTCAACCCGCGCAAGTTCCAATCCACCCTGGACCTTACATTTTGATGAGCAACTAGGTTCTCCCTCCTGCTCTTGTTGCCATTGTTGCCATTTAAGGCTTGACTTCTGTCTGCTTTCTGTTCCAGTGATAGTTCTGATACAGAAGATTCTGTGAGAAAAATCTGTTAATATACTTTACATACCCCGTGTAAGGGTGAGTATTCCTTCTTGTGTATTCCAATTTTCTTCAAATCACTGGAGGCTGTAAAACACTGTTTATTGATCACTTGGTATTATTCCTCCCAGCCACTTTCCAACTTTTCATATGATACGGAGGTCATAATGCTGTGTAACTTGATTTATAATAGATTTAGAAAAATTACATGATAGGAGATATAAATATCAATGTGATTAAATCATTCATTCAACCATTTATTGAGTCTGCTGTGTTCCAGGTGTTGGTAGTGGGAATTCAAGGAAAAATAAGATACAGTATTAAGGGGCTCACCATCTATGGGGGAAGACACATAAACAGCCACTGATACTTAAAATGTGTAAGTTCAATAATAAATGCATGCACCGGATGCTATAAGAACTGAGACAAAGACACCTAATCCAGAAGGGAAGTTTTGTAAACAAGATGGATCTTAAAGGCGGCTTTGTTAGCAGCCCGTTCTAGAAAGAGGAAAGAGCATGAGCAAAGACAGAGATGAGAAATAGTGTAATAGCAGTAGGAACTACCCAGCATTAGAGAGTATGGAGGAAGGAGCGATGGAAAATGATGCTGGATATATTGGACAGTTCTCCATTATTGGGACCTTCAGTGACATGCTAAGGATCTCGGACTTCAACCCGCAAGGGCTGTGGAGCCATTAAAGAGAATCAAGCAGAAAACTAACCTAGACAAGAAGGGGGCATAAACTGACCTTTCCTCATTCATCCCCTAACTGCATGTGTGTAGAACATTGCTCTTTAGAAATCACTTCTTCAGTGCCCCTCTGTGTTAAGTATCATCTGCTCATATTCATCAGCCAAACCAGAGAGGACTTTCACTCTGGGAGAAGAAGCAACCTGTGCCACTTGACCATTAACAATCATGTCTGGAGCATCCTTCTTAGACCTGTAGCACATTGGTCAGGTCAGATCCCCTGACCAGAACACGAACAATGCCCCTGTCCATCATACTGTTTATGGTGAACCCAGCTCAGGATTTGGTGCAGATCAGATCTACTCATAGTAAAGGCAGGCACTTACTTATTTGCCAAGTTTCTATATCTGAGTCTCTTGTTCATTTATTCTGTGAGCATCTGCTAAGCCCCAAAGGTACCTGGGAAAACCAAAGTGAATAAAAGAATGTTCACCATTGTCAGATTCTCTGGGAGCAGACCTTGAGAGAGGATTCCTGGACCTGTGATTTTTTAAAAGGCCCCCCAGGAGCAACCAGTAGGGTAGTAGAAGAAACAGAGAAGAGAAAAAGATGAAGTCAAGCAAGATGTATGTTTTCCAGGCAAAATCCCACAGAAGACAGCCCCGGTCTGATCCTGCAGAACTCTGGAGCTTAAGTGAAATTCCAAAGCAGATTCCAACTTAGAACAGGGGAGCTGGTCTTTCATATGCAAGTCAGTCATTGACAGAGCTCTCCCCAAGGGGCTAGGTACCCTCAGGGACAACAAGACCTCTCTGCTGCAAACAAACCAGCTCCCAGGACCTGAGGTCTCAGGTGTGGTCCCTAGAAGCAACACACAGAAGCAGAGGCTGAGATACCGGGAAGGGGTAAAAGGATTTGAACGCCTCTGGACAGAACAGCAATGGGCCTCTGACACCATCATGACACTCAGGCCAGTGTGGGGAGACAGACGTGATCAGACAGATGTAATGAGTTTCAGATACTCTGGATAAAATGAGTTTACTACATCATGCAGACAAAGACTGAAGTAAGCAGCTTTCCCTAGGCATTTGAGGAAAAGCTTCACTATGGCGGAGGTATGGCTTTGCACTGTGTTTTATTTTTCCAGGTTTCTGCTCTATGAAACTTGATCATTTTATTGACTACTTCTTCTAGTTTATAATCAGTCATACTACAAAGGAACTCTGGGAATTTGGGTGATCTTTGGCCAGTGCGACTAGTACGCATTCATTAACTATCTCCTTTCTTCACTTGGTAGAGGTTCCTGTCACCAAAAACCATTGACAAATTACGGCTGGTCATAAACATCCAAACTACAGGCTAGAAGGCTACTTTGAATAGTGCTGCTACAGATGAAGATTTCAAAACTTGCAGTAGGGCCAGGGCCTCCTCTCTTTGTTTCATGTCCATCAATGCCAGATTTAATTTGCAGGATCATAACTGCAATCCTTGTTGACCCTCATCAGTTTACAGACTGCTTTCAGCCTGGCTTAAAGTTTCCAACCATCAGAATATAGCACATGGCTAAAGATCAAATGCATGTTTACACATTTAATATGAACGTCACAGTAATGATATTTTCCCAAGTAATTGATTCTGTCCTAAATAACACCAGACAAGATTAAGTGACTCTGCCCCAAATAGTACCTAATTTAATTGTGCATCTTTAGACTTGAAAATTATCCTTGAAGGACTTAATGTTGTATTCCATGGATTCACCATGTATTCTCAGAACACACAGTGATGCAGCCTTATGGAATGTCTAGAAAATTTGACTGAGAAGTTTAGACTAAATTTGTTAAAATAAAGATTTAATATACCTTTGGAAAATATTATTTATCACATGCTGACTTCCATAGACCAAAATAAACTTTGGTTTTGTGCTTATCTTTACTCCCGCAAACACCCAGAAATGTTTTGGGGCAATTTATAAGCTATCTTAAGAGCTGACAAAATTGCAAGCATTCAAAGTAAAAATAAAAAAGGTTTGAAACAAGGGCTGGGACTAAGTAAAGATACTAAAAGCACACCCAAAAAAGCATTTTACAATGGCTTACAAAACCATTGTGGTTAAAGTAACAAAAAAACATATTAGTTTATTCCAACTGTAATTCTTTAGGAAAAGATGAACTGATTTTGGACAAAACGGACAGTGCAAAAGCAATATAAATGATGTCTATTATAAGATGGAAGAAAGAGATTCCAGGGTGGCGAAAGATGGCGGCGGTGAAGGAAGAACCGTGATCGCTTTCCTCCGGCCCACTGGCGGGATATCTGGCCGATTTTTGGAGGAGCAGAGCGATCACCCAGCTGTACTCCGGTGTGGGGGGAAGATTGGCAACCAGGACTGCGCACAAAACTGAAAGATCAGCGGTAGGGAGACTGCTTCGGAGGGAAGGGGTCTCTCGGGCCTCACGGGGAGCCGGGAGGTCTGCGGATCTAGTTGCAGCAACTTCTCGGTTTGCTCCAGGATCCGTGGGAGGGAGCTGGATTGGGGTGTGTGAGTTGCCAAAGCAGACGCGCGCAACTGTAGGAAGAGCCTTGGTCCCCAGCAGTCCAGAGGTTGGTGCGTACCTGGGGACTGTTCTGCAGAGGCTGCTGATCCCAGCAGGAGGAATTGGAGTCTGAATTGAAAGGCAAACCCAAGCCCACAGGTCCTGGATTGGGCGCGCACCCTGTGGAACCAGTCGGGAGCGGCTGGCGTAGTTGCCCGACCCGGCGCCCAGGCCTGCGGCTTGCAAGCTCTGATTCCAGAGACAAAAGTGATCGGCGAATGCAGGGGCGTGGAGCCCACACCAGGAGGGACTGAGACACAACCCAGACCTGCGGTGCTGAGTCCCTCGTGCAAACCCACTGACGGGAGCCACAGACCTCATAAACTCTGACACAGGGTGGAGGTCAGGCCAGACGAGGTGCTGCAAACTCCCGGCAATTCCACTGGTGACAGAACGGCTGCTGAGACTACAGCACAGGAAGACAGCTGATATCCTAGCCTGACACTGTTAAAGCCAGCCAACAAAAGTCTTTTTTTTTTAATTTTTATTTTTTATGTTTTTTATTTCTCTCGTTTTCCCTTTGTTTCTTGGGTGGTTTTTCCCCACCCTCCTTCCTATCTGTCCCTATATATTTTTTTAACTCCATCTACCTTCCCTTCATTTGGTATTCCTAGTTTTCTCTTCCTTGTATTTCCTATTTTTTATTATTTTTTTATTTTTAGGTTATCTTCAAATTATTTTCTTCTTTATCTTTC
>PVJI01024689.1:0-21571 GCA_004026765.1 Micronycteris hirsuta
CCCCCCCCCCCCCCGTGTAGCTGGGCCCAGTACTTTCTATCGGGGGCATGCCTCCGCCTACTTCCCCGGGCACACAGCCACCGGGGGCCTGCGTCTAGCCCGGAGCGGCTGCCCAGCAGCTGCGCCGATCAACAGGGTGCGCCCACAGGTGTCACAGCCCGGAGCCCGGCCCACAGGAGCGGGCGCCGCCCCCCCCCTCCCCCCGCCCCTGCCGCCCGCCGTTATTTGTTGCTTTCTTTTCCTTTTCCAAGGGGTTCTGTTTTGGGGTTGTTCTTTTAGCACACAACATATTCAGCAATTTATTTCTTATAGTTCTAGAAATTTTAGGACCTGTGAGCCACGGCTTGTGTGTGTGCTCATGCAAATGCTTTATGACTGGCTCTGCTAAACGTCCAGGAAAACAGTTTAGCTTTTTTTCCCCTATCTGCTTAGTGTGCTAAAATTAACTGCCATAAATCAGCCTCAGTGGCCTTGCTTCGGCCCGGAAAACCAGCCAAGCTTAGCCACCTTTCTATTACACCTTATCTGCTATTAGGGCCTTTTTTATTAAAACTTTAACTCCTGGCTTTCTCAAGTCTACAGCTGGATATTCAGGGTCAACATGTGACAAGTCTAGAACAGGTACCAAGGGCATATTTCTTTAGCAGCCCCCTTTGCTGCTATTCAGCTATATTGCTTTCTTTGTCTATATAACTACTTTTACTTTGCCCGGTTCCGAGATGGACAAACAGAGGAACACAGACTGGCACAGACAAACAGTGGGGCACAGACAAACAGCGGAGCACAGACTGGCACAGACAGCAAAGGAACACAGACATATTTACACTCACATACTCACGGCTACACAGAGACTACTTGTGCTCACTCAGACTCCGTAGACTCACGTCCGTGGAGCCAAACAAAGACACTCACTCACGCACTCACACTCCAGAGTTTAAACTTTTCCTCCCCCTGACGAAGTTGCTTTCTACGCCCTCTGGGCGCCCTGATTGGGAGAATCTGTTCAAACCTTTCCTCTCCCTGATGAGGTTGCCCTCTATGCCCTCTGGGCGTCCTGATTGAGAGGACCTGGTCCCCGGGGGCACGTACCGATTTGGCGCCTCCTGATTAATCGTGGTCCGTATCTCCAAAAACCCGGAATTGGACTACAGGCGGGCTGGCGATCGGCGCCCTGGCCACGGGGCCTGAGAAATCTCAAGGCACGTGCTCCCCCTTCTTCTTCCCGGGTCGCTGCTAGCCGCGGCCGCCTGTCCTTTCCAGTGGCAATCGGCCCATTACTGTGTAAGGTCGCTTCCCGGTCAGGGAACCATATGTTACAGAAAAATAAGCGACCAGACACCAAGAGATATCAGAGCGTGATTTATTTACATGCATGGGCCCAGAGGAGATGTCTCCAAATTCTGGGCGCCGAGGTTGGGTTGGGGTCTGCTTTTATAGCCTTGTCTCTTCCTAGTCTACATGGCAGAAGCAGGTTACCATAGAAGCAAAAGCGGATGTTAGGTCCGGCTTACCTTATTTGGGAAACAAAGAATAAGGTGCATGGGCTTAACATGGAAGTCAAGCCTGGCAACCTTACTTGGTACTTTATGTGCTGTTAGCATTGTTAGTTGCTAAGCAGGTCATGGGTGGCTGAACCTGCAGCTTGGCAGGAAAGTTTGTAACTGACATTCTGTAACTGGGCTGGTAACTGATATTTTAGACAAAGAACAAAGTACAGGGGGCTTGGGTTCGCCCCCCTCCACCCCCTTTTGAAGGCAGGAGGTGTTCCTGTGGTTCAGTAGTACGGAGGTTGCCTGTAACAATATGACCAATACATGAAACAACTAATACCTAATACATGCCCAATAAAGTTTGTTGACTAGTTATCCAAGTGAGAGTAATTTTTTTAGCCTCTTTTTTTTAGGTGGGGCTGAGGGTGGGCTGGGCATTTGATTTACTCCTCTTTGTAGTAGAGGTATTTGTATACTTGTCAATTCTTTTCTACTAGATTATAATCTAGCACAGTGTAAGCACATAGGGCAGAGTCCACGGTCCACAGAGGTTTGATGAACGGAAGGATTAACACATGCATGAAAACTAAATCACAGCCTCTGGAGTCTAAAGTCCTTCCAGTTCTGGATGGTGATCTGCCCTTGACCCTCCAGGGCCGCATCTGGTTTCTAAGGATTGGCCACTGAGGCAGAATTAGGAGAGAGGCTTGGCTTACCCATATGGGCAATCACTCTTTGCTTGATGGCTGACCCAGAAACAAATTAGTGCTTTTTGCCCTTGCCAGGCCTGGGATGGGGAGGAGAAAGCCACAATACACTGAGACCTACAAACCAGCCCAGTGTGGAAAATGGACATTGGCCCTGGCTTTATGGCTGTGGAACTCAGTCTCGGGTATTAGTCCAAGAGGCTGAATCCTGTTCAGCAGCAGAGAGAGGACTCCTTGCACTGGGTAGTGGGGAAAGAGAGTCTTTCGGGAGGTGCCTAGGGGTAGGGAAGGAGCCCCAAAGTGGCCTCGAAAAGTTTCCACGCCCCCAGTTTCTCCTAAGAGAGGTTCTCAGAATAGCAGCAGAAAAAGTGTATGAGGGCTCCTGTCTCTACCCTGAGGCTAGTGCACAGTGATGTGACATGTGTGGGTGCACCCTTGAGAGAAACTGGCTTCACTGCTGCCCAGAGGTTGCTGAGAAGGAGGAAATTTTGGTGAGAGGACCCTTGGGAGGCCACAGTCTCTCTCTTGTCTTTTTTTCTCTGGGAAGAAATCTGTATGGAACCTAATTTCAGAGGGTCCATCCACTCTTTCCTCCCCATGCTGGGGTTCTCTGATGGGAGTTTTTATAGCCCTGCTGAAAGCAGAGAAAGGAGGGGGAGAGGGTGTCCTCTACTTCAAAACCAGCTGAGGACTTTGGAGTATGCCACTTGGATCCGTATCCTCAGGAGGCAGTGGGGCTTGTTAGCCCCAACATCTGAGTTTGAGAGAAGCAACTGGAGCCTGGGCAGGAAAAGAAGAGTTTTGTTGCTTTGGGGAGTCTTTAAAGGTTTCATTTATTTACTTTTAGAGAGAAGGGAAGGGAGTGAGAAAGAGAGGGAGAGAAACATGCAAGAGATACATCAATAGGATGCCTCTCACACATCCCCAGCTAGGGACCTGGCCCACAACCCAGGCCCTGACTGGAAATTGAGCCAATGACCTTTCCATTCACAAGCCAGTGGTCAATCTACTGAGCCACACCAGCCAGGGTGCTTTGGGGAGTCTTTAGTTACGGATCATACTTCATTTTTTTTAAGGATTTTTAAGTGCTTTTTTTCTAGCCTTGTTTTTTTCTTTTTTAAAAATCAGTCTAACTATACAAGGTAAGAACACATTATTTTTGTAAATGATTTAAACATTACCAAAAAAACTCATTGATGAATACTAATAACATGCTCCCTCTTAGGAATAAGCAAAGTGGCAAGGTCAATGCTGTATCTCTCCAGATCTGTCCAGACACCATAGAAAAAATCAGATATTGTTTTACTTTTTTTTTTTTAATTTTAAACAAGAAATTTATTTTTTAAAAGATTTTATTTATTTTCAGCGAGAGAGGAAGGGATGGTGAAAGGGAGAGAAATGTGCATGCCCCAGCTGGAAACTTGGGCTGCAGCCCAGGCATGTGCCCTGGCAGGGAAGCGAACCAGTGACATTCCAGTTCACAGGCTGGCACTAAACCCACTGAGCCATGTCAGCCAGGGCTAAAGAAGAAGTTTACTTACACAACAAGATGTTTGACTTAAAGGGAAAACTATCTAAAATTCATTTCTTTTTGAGTAATTTATCTACTTAAAGACAAATTGCCCTGCATGTAATAGCTATATCCAAAAATGTTATAAATTGTCCTTGGTTTTACAATGATAAATAAAAAAAAACCATTAAAAGTCTCTAATCAAACAAGGTATTCAAGAGTTTTTTTAAAAATATATTTTATTGAGTGTGCTATTACAGTTGCCCCATTTTCCCCCCTTTATTCCCCTCTGCCCTGCACCCACCCCATTCCCTGCCCTTTAGTTTTTGTCCATGGGTCATACACATAAGTTCTTTGGCTTCTAAATTTCTTATACTATTCTTAATCTCCCTCTGTCTGTTTTCTACCTACTGCTTATGCTACTTATTCTCTGTACTTTTTCCTCCTCTCTTCCTCTCCCACTCCCCTGTTGATATCCCTCCATACCTTAAATAAATCCCTTTAACATTTCGTATGATAAACGCTGGGTGATGATGAACTCCTTGAACTTGACCTTATCTGAGAAGCACTTGATCTGCCCTTCCATTCTAAATGAAAGTTTTGCTGAATAGAGTAATCTTGGATGTAGGTCCTTGCCTTCCATGACTTGGTATACTTCTTTCCAGCCCCTTCTGGTATGCAAGAGTTTTTACGTTGTTCTTTTTTTGTTAAACAGGGAGAGTAAAATAACTTACTGGAATATAAAGATAAGAGCTGAATGAGTATGCCACTAATGGAGAAAGGGGGTATTTTAATAGGCAGAGCACTTTCTCAGTATTTTTTCCCATCCCATACCCATTTGATATTGATCAAACATTGCAAACACTTGTGCACATTCATCAGTTACTTCATGTAAAATAAAGGAATGGGGAAAGAGAAAATGAAAGAATAGAAAAAGCTATACTGTAGTAGTCAGGATGTAATGGGACCAAATTGCAGTTTTCTAATTGAGAACATCTTCTTGGTCTGGAGGAACAGAGTTCTGAAGTAAAAAGCAGCAGGTTCCCTTTTTAGTAGACACTTCCTGTCTGCTGCTAGAACACATCAATTGTATCTTCAGTCTCCATTTCCAACTGTGCAGGTGTGTCTGTTTCATTGATTAGATGCCCATCAAACCAGAATCTGATCTGCCTCATTGGACAAACCCGGTCATTCACAATAGGCTTTCATTAGTTTACTAAGTAGTGTATGCCTCTTAATCTTTTTTCAAAGATTCTATTTATTTATTTTTAAAGAGAGGGGAAGGGAGGGAGAAAGACAGGGAGAGAAACATCAGTGTACAAGAGATCACACACCCCCAACTGGGGACCTGGCCTGCAACCCAGGCATGTGCTCTGACTGGGAATCAAACCAGCGGCCCTTTCGTTCACAGGCCAGTGCTCAATCCACTGAGCTACACCATCCAGGGCTGCCTCTTAATCTTAAACTGTAACACAGAACCATCCTGCCCCACCACCTTCAAATTAATACGATCGTTGTTCTCAGTCTTGACCCCTCCCTTGGACTTCATGTCGGCCATGGAGAGCACCGGAGTCTCCTCAGCTGCCACTTCACAAAAGAGGTACCAGGTCCACAACGAAGAAGCACACAAGTCGCACCGGGAGCGGCAGAAAAAGGAGATGGCAGTGGTGGTGGTGGTGGGGAACTGCTTTGTTTTTATGTAACGGGTACCATGTTGTTCGTCTTTCAGGAAGTATTATTATCTTATAATCTTATTATTTATTTATTTATTGAATTGATTGGCGTGACATTGATTAATAAAATTATATAGGTTTCAGGTGTACAATTCTGTAATACATCATCTGTATTTTGCATTGTATGTTCACCCTCCCAAGTCAAGTTTCCTTCCATCTCCATTTACCCCCTTTTACTCTCTCCTACCTCTTCCACTCTACTTATTTTATTTTAGATCTACATTACATAGAATTGGAAAATAGTGGGAAAATTTAGCCATAATGTAATGATGAGAATTAATATAAATTTTTGCACCATCTTTTTTCTTATACACATCTTGCAAATTTGTAATCATAGTATACGTGTGATTTTGTAGCATGCCTTTTCATTTAGCATGCTCTCATAAACATCATTTGGAGGTTTTTAGCATGAAATGGCAATGCCTAAAGTTGCTCCTTTTTCTGACTCTTACTGTTTTCAAAATGCTAAAAGAATAGAGCTGACAAGTATTCATTAAATTTATTCAATAGTTATTGTTAGGAAGCTACTATGTGCCAGTTTTTGTTTTAGGCTCTGAGAATATAGAAATGAAAAAAAGAGACAAAGATCTCTGCCCTTAAGTCTTCACAGAGCTTACTTTTTAAAGGGGAAAGATAGATAATAATCAAAATTACTAAATAAATTAAATAGTCTATTAGATAAATAGTATATGAGAAGGGTATATGCACTATTAAAGAAGGTTTAAAAAAAAAGCTCAGGCAGGGTGTCCCTGGGCAAAACAGAGGTCGGGGCTGACTTTGGCCTGCACAACCCTGGAAACCTCAGGGCCTGGGAACCCAATGGACAACTACAGACCACAGTGGAGCACCTCCACCCTGCCACAGCACAGCTGATCCTCCACAGAGGGTGGAGGCTGGTGGTTAGTGGTCATAGCCAATCCTTGCAGCTGATGGGCATAGGTAAATTCCTCCCATTGACCTGCCAACATTAACCAAGGATCCAGTACAAGAGGAGGGTGTACTCAGCCAACACAAAGGATGCACCTCAAGTACCCAGTTTGCGTGATAGGGGAGGCCATGCCACTGGGCCCTAGAGGACACCTACTACATTAGGCCATGCTACCGAGACTGGGAGTCATAGCAGTTCTACCTAATTCTACATAGAAACAAGCACAGGCAGGCTGTCAAAATGAGACAAAGAAGTATGGCTCAAATGGAAGAACAGACAGACACTCCAGAAAAAACTAAATGAGATGGAGATAAGCAATCTATCAGATGCAGAGTTCAAAACACTGGTTGTAAGGATGCTCAAGGAATTTAGTGAGGACTTCAACAACATGAAAAAGATCCAGTCAGAAACGAAGAATTCATTCACTGAAATAAAGAATAATTTACAGGGAAACAACAGTAGAGTGTATAAAGCCAAGGATCAAATCAATGATTTGGAACATAAGGAAGCAAAAAAACAACCATTCAGAACAACAAGAAGAGAAAAGAATCCAAAAAAACGAGGGCAGTATAAGCAGCCTCTGGGACAACGTCAAGCAGTCCAACATTCACATTATCACAGTGCCAGAAAGAGAAGAGAAAGAGCAAGACATTGGAAATCTATTTGCAAAAATAATGAAAGAATATTTCCCTAATTTGATGAAGGAAATAGATATGCAATTCCAGGAAGCACAGAGAGTCCCAAACAAGATGGATATAAAGAAGCCCACTCCAAGACACATCATAATTAAAATGCCAAAGGTAAAAGATAAAGAAACTTAAAAGGAGCAAGAAAAAAGCAAGATTACCTGTAAAGGAGTTCCCATAAGACTGTCAGCTGATTTCTCCAAATAAACTTTGTAAGCTAGAAGGGACTGGCAAGAAATATTCAAAGTCATGAAAAGGAGGAACCTACAGCCAAGATTGCTGTACCCAGCAAAGCTATCATTTAGAATCGAAGGACAGAAAAACTTCCCAGGCAAGAAAAAACTAAAGGAGCTCATCATCACTTAACCATTACTATATGAAATGTTAAAGAGATTTATTTAAAAGATCAAAATATGAACAATAAAATGTCAATAAATACATATCTGTCAACAATTGAAGCTAAAAAACAAACTAAACAAATAAGAAGAACAGAGACAGAATCATGGATGCAGAGAGCATTTTGATGGTTGCCAGATGGGAGGGGGTATGGGGAATGGTTGAAGAGGTGAGGGAATTAAGAAGTACAAATAGGTAGTTACAGAATAACCATGGGGATGTAAAGTATAATGTGGGAAATGGAGTAGCCAAAGAACTTATATGCATGACCCACGGACATGAATGATGGTATGGGGATTGCCAGAGGGAGTGGTGGGTGCTGAGTGGAGGGGGGCAAAGGGAGAAAAATTGGGACAACTGTAATAGCATAATCAATAAAATATAATTTTTTAAAAAGCTGCGGTACATTTTATAATCTTCAAAAAAAGAAAAAAAGAAGGTTAAAAAAAAGAGGATAGGGAGAGCTTGAGCTGTCAGGAAAGACCTAACTTTTTTTTTTTACAGTTTCTTATTTACTGATTTTTCAGAGAGAGAGAGAAAAAGAAAAATATCGATTTGTTCCACTAAATATTTATGAATTCGTTTGTTGATTCTTGTGTATTTTTAAATTCATTGGTTGATTCTTTTATGTGCCCTGACCTGGAATTAAACCCACAACTTAGAGTATTGGGACAATGCTCTAATCAGCTGAGCTACCCAGCCAAGGCCAGGGAAGGCCTAACTTTTAGAAAGGGACTTTGGGTTGAAGAGTTGAAGGTATTAAAAGAGTGAGCCATGAGGATAACTTGGGGTAAAAGTGTTCCAGACAAAGCAGCTAGCAAAAACACAAATTTGGAAGTATAGAAACATGCAAGGAGGCTGATCCATCTGCACAAAGTGGGGAAAGGGCGATGAAGATGACAACAAAGACATGGTGGGACCAGAGTGTACAAGGCCCCGTATGGGAAGTACTGGAGGGTTTGGGGCTCAGGAGAGTCATGGTATGACTTTTGTTGAAATAGGCTCACTGTGGGCACTGCATTAAGAATAGACTATTGGAGCCCTGGCTGGTGTGGCTCAGTGGATTGAGCTCCAGCCTGAGAACCAAAGGGTCGCTGGTTCGATTCCCAGTCAGGGCACATGCCTAGGTTGCGGGCCAGATCCCTAGTGGGGTGCATGTGAGAGGCAATCACACATTGATGTTTCTCTCCCTCTCTTTCTCCTTCCCTCCCCCTCTCTCAAAAATAAATAAATAAAATCTAAAAGTAGAAGGAATAGACTATTGGAGAATAAAAATGGAAGTAGGGAAACCAAGAAGCTACATTAGTAGAGATGAGCATGATGTGGGCCAGTGTGGTTATAATGGAGGTGGTGAGAAGCGATCAGATTCTAGGTACTGTGTTTTGCCATGTATAATGTGTGCCCACGTTTTTGGCCCAAACTTTGAGGGAAAAAATCTTTTCTTTTGATTTTTTAATTAAATTACTTATTTATTTATGTTTAGATAATTGCTTTTGTATTATAAAGGAATTTTAGCATTTATTTTTGAATATATGGATATAATTTTTGCTTTCTAGAGTTATACTTTTAAGCAGAAGCATACATAAAAGAATTAAAAACATTTATATAGATATGGAATTGGTACTACCCATATAACACACACCTTTATTTTCCCCTCAAAAATTTGGCCGAAAAGTGCACATTACACAGGGCAAAATATGGTATATTTTGAAGGTACAGCTAACATAATACGATAAAGGATGAATGACTCCAGAGACTTTGGCCTGAAATGCTAGAAGGATGAAGTTCCTTTAACTGAGATAGGGAAATTGGAAAAAGCAGGTTTGGGGATGGAGACAAAGAGTTCCATTTTGGGCATGTTAGGCTTCAGGTATCTATTAGATGTCCAAGGGAAGTTGTCTATCAGACACTTGGACACTCAGATGTAGAGCCCAGGTTGTAAATTTGGAACTAGCCAGGTGGTATTTAAAGCCAAAGAAGAGAGTACAGGCCGAAAAAAGATGACGGACTGTGGCCTAACGCACACCAAAATTCAGAGGTCAGGGAAATGTATTCATTGGTTTGATCGTCACCACAACACTCTGAGGAAATTACTATTAATGTCATTATTTTACAAGTGATAAAATTGAGGGTTTTGTTAATGCCCACGTTTCACCTGTGGGGAAACTGAGTTTTAAGTGAAGTAATTTGCTGATACTGGTGGCAGAGCTTGGATATGAACTCTCTCACTGATTTCTACTTTGAGGATTCTCTGCTTTTTAATTATTCTGCCACATGACCTGCACAACATTTTTAAAGATGGGGTAAAAGCCTTCTGCGTCTCTCAGATTATGTCTCTTTTCTTACTCACATACAATACTTTATTGGCTTGTCACTATATCTGGAGAAATGGGGTGCCAAGTCTAGTTGCCAAGGCATCCTTGGCCCTGCTATTCTTCTCCTTCCCCCTCTTCTGGTTAGGATGCCCATGTTTGGATGTGGTTCCTGACTTCTAGAAGCTCAGGTCTTAAGGTAGTCCTGTGAAATGGTTCTGTGTGGCTATTAGCAGTTGCTTCCCATCCCAGCCTCAGTTTCCTTTTCAATAAAATGAGGGGACTGGCTAAGGACAGTGGTTTCCTAAGGGGGCTGTGTGAATGAACCAGCAACCTGGGGATTGTTTGGAACTTGTAGTGCCCACAAAATACTTCTTGAGTCAAACTCTTCCTGGGTAGGCCCAGGCACATACACCATGGTTCCGGCGCACCCCTTGTTAAGAAGCCCTGGGTAAGATGATCTTGAAGATCTCCTCAGTTCTACATGCTGTGGTCTGGGGCCTTGTCTTGGACTGCACTTCTTTTTTTTTCTCTCAAGGCCCAGAGCAAGGTGGAACTCTGAGTAAAAGGCAGGAAATCTGAGTTCTCTTTCCAGCCAGGCCCACAACTCAGCTCTAACAAGTTGCTTCCTTCCTCTGGACTTCGGTTTCCTCCTCTGCAGGAAGAGTTTGTTGGGTGGAGTTGCCCTAGAGTCATTTACCCAGCAAGTACTTATTGAGCACTGACTCTACACCAAGCTTTATGATTCACTGGATCTGCTTCTAAGTCATGCAGAAGGAGAACATCGTAGGGGTGAGTGTGGGAAGGGTGCTGTGCCCAGGTAACTGTACCTGGTTCCACATGGAGGCTACAGGTCCTATTTTAGCACCAGTGTGAAAGGCCCTTCTACTCAAACCCTCTCCTTTGCCCTGGCACCTCCAGCTGGTCTCCACAGCAACAAGCAAACCTGTTGGGCTCAGTAAGGGAATGATATGCAAAACTGGTCAAATAAAAATCATCAGCTTTTCTAGATAATCATAATAACCAGTTCTAAAATATTATACTAAACCATTACATCAAATTAGCACAACTACAAGATTACTGTTCAGTGTGGTCCCTAGTGCTACAGCAGCATCACCTGAGTGCTTGTTAGCAATGTGGCACTCCAGGCTCCGCCCCAGTCCTGCTACCTCAGAGTCTGCTTTCTAAGAAGATTCCTAGGTGATTGTATGCACATTAAAGTGTAGAAGCACTAACTAAAAGGAAATCACTCCAGAAAGCCTTACCAAGAAATGTGTGTGAGACCTATATCGGAAAAGTACACAACTTCCCTGAGAGCCTATAGTATGTTCCTGGATGGGGCGACTTAATGGTGTGAAGATGGCAATTCTTACAAGCATTGAATGTCAAAGTGATTTGTGAAGTTTGTCTGAAAGTATAAATGATCAAGAATGGCTTTTTTTTTTTTAAGAAAAAGAAAATAAAAATGATGAGATGGGATTTGCCCTGTCAGACAGAAATAGGGTTAAGTAAGAATTCAGGTTCTGGAGGAAGCACGGCCACTTCCAGGACATGTCACTGTTATAGACTAAATTGTGTCCTTCCAAAATTCAAATCTTGAAGTCTTAACTCTTAATATGACTGCATGTTGGAATCTCTCTCTCTCCTCCCTCCCCCATGGTAAGCACCAGGAAAGACCATGTGAGGACCCAGCCAGAAAGTGGCCATCTACAAGCCAGGGAGGAAGCTCTCACCAGAAAGCAAACCCTGCCGGAAACTTTATCCTGGGCTTTCCAGCTTCTGGAACTGTGAGAAAATAAATTTCTGTTATTTAATCCACACAGTCTGGATTGTGGTATTTTATTATAGCAGCCTGAGCGAACTCACAGTCTCCTTGGAAAAACATTCCTAACATCTCATAGCCTCAGTTTCCACATGCAGTAGAGTGGGAACAAGGATACCATTTATAGCATCATTATGAGTATTAAATGAAATACTGTATGTGAAGCACTTAGGGCAGTGTCTAGCCCTTAACAACTGCTTAGTAAATGGCAAGTACAATAATAACTGTGCCATTGGGCGGAATTTAAAAGAAAGAGCAATGGAACAGAACAGACAACCAGAAACATACCTCAGCATCTGTAGAACCTCCAGGAGTGAGAAGAGGGACTATGTTTTTAATCACTATTGTGTCATTTTCCCCATGTAGCATATTATGGCATATATGCTTTAAAAATGTTTGTTGACTGCTCAAACTAGAATGTAATAGATGCTAATGAATGATGCTGGGAAAATTGCTGATTTGGGATAAAATAATGATATTTTATCATTGTAGCCTATACATGGGCTTTCAAACTTTTTTGGCCATGACTCACAATAAGAATTATGTGAGGCATCTCAGCCCAGTAAATACACTTACAAATATAAATTCATAAATTAAAGCAAAAATTCATAAAATAATATTTATCCTTATAATGTCAGATGGACTCTGATGTATTTCATCCCATCCCATCCTATCCCATCATACCCCATTCCTATCCTATCCTATCCTGTCCTGTTCTGTTAAAAAAAAATAAAATCTGGTCTCTACCCAGTAAATTGATCTTATAATTCACCAATGAGTAGCTATCAGCAGTTTAAAAAATAGTACCTTATACCATAATTAGTTTTCAATTTAAAAAAGAAAAGCAAATTACAGATAAATTATAATAAAGTCTTGAGATGAGAAATATTTTGAGATAAAAAAATGGGAAAAGAGTCACTGAGACAAATGTTAACAGGCTGGACGACACAACCGTTTTAAATGTCTGAAATAGAATGTGGTAATTGTGGGAGGGGGAGAGGCCAGATATTCTTGACACTTCTTTCTTCCTCATACCTACCCACATCTAATCCATCAGCAAGTCCTGTGGATGTAGCCTCCATTTGTGAACTTTTCTTAGTCCAGGCCATCATTATCTCTCACCTGAACTGCCACCACCACCTCCTAACTGGTCTCCCCACTTCTACTTTGCATCCCATAATCCTTTCTTCTCATAGCAACAATAGTGATCTATTTAAAGTAGAAATTAGAAAGATCCAAGATGGTGGTGGAGTAGGTGGAAGCTACATTCACCTCCTCCCAGACCAAAGTGGAATTAAAAATAAGTTACAAAACAACCATCCTGAATAACCAACTGAAGACTGGCTGAAGAGAAGTCTTATAACCAAGGATTTCAAGAAGTAGCCACATCAAGACTAATATGAATGGCAGAGATGCAAAAAGGCCTGGCCCTGCTCCTAAGAGCAGTAACAGGTTCTAGAGGGATATCTCAGCTGAGGGGGGAGGTGGGTTTCCCCTGAGAAGTGTGGGGTCTAAACCCTAAGCCAGACTCCCTAGCCCAGAGCACAAGCAGGGAAGAGGCACCCACGTAGTAACTGGCTGTGAAAAGCAGTGGGTTTCTGTCTGCCAGGGAGAGATGAGAATCTGCTAGAGACACAGGCACTCTACTAAAGGGCCAACAGAAAATTTCACTTGCAGCCTCTTACACTGGGCTCCAGTGGAGGGAGGGCAGAGTGGGCGAGAATCACATAAGGAGAGTCTAGGGTTTGTGGCTTTGGGGAGAGAACTGAAGGAGCAGCTGCCAAGATCCCTGAGCTGAGTCACTCCCAATACCACAGACACCATCTTTCTCAGGCAGAGCACTCCCCTACAAGTGGCATCAGCCTGAGGGGAAGCAATAGCCCCACCGTCTGGACTCCCTCTCAGCCCACCCTGCAGAGTTTACATCCTGCTGAGGACTCAGCTGCCTTTTACCATGGTGTGGAGGTCTGGGCAAACTCAGGGGATGTCAGTAACTGAGTTGTGTGGCTTTGGGAGCAGCCATTCCTCTTACTTTCCTGCGAACTAGACTGGCACTTACTCCTCATGGGAAGGGAAAGCCGCTAGAACCGCCCCTTTGGGTTTGAGGCAAGTTCACCCTGTAGGCTCTGGCTCTGTAGGCCCCACCCACCCAACTCCTAGTGGCTCCATCCGTCCTGCTGAGTTCAGGGCAAAATCTGAGACACTGAGTGCTGTGGCTCTGGGGTGGGGGGTGGGCGAGTAACACCCTCATGTTACCGAAGCCTGACTTGCACCACCTCCCTCAGGGAAGATCCACTAGCGCCTTCCTCCCAGCTCCCCCCAGCAGACCCACCCTGCTGAGCTGTCTCCTCCCCGCAGAATCTGAAACAGACTGAGCTGTGTGGCTCTAAAACAGGGGCCATCTTTTCTCTTGCATGCCTAACCAGAGCAGAGCTCTCCCTTCACACAACCAAATCTTGGTCTGTTTGGGCCTGATAAATTCTGCTGGCCTCACCCTGCTGACTCCCTGAGACCCCACCCTGACACAAAGGTATACAAGCACCCAATGGGTGGCAGCTAGACTTGGTATACCTGAGGACATTTGCGGAGTAATGTCAGCCCCAGCCCCAGCACCAAGTTTGAAGCTTTATCAGTCAATCTGGTGAATACCGTTCACCCCTTACCTGATGACTTACTTGAGCCTACCTCATTAAACTCAAGTACAGCCAGAACCTGTTTCAATGACTGAGCCTAACAGGCAACCGACAGGAGGAGGCAAGTGGAGGTGGATCTGGCCTCTCCACAGCAACCCCTTCCCACCCACCCTGGCCAGTGCTGGTAAAAGGCGACCTTGGTGCACAGCTTGGTTTTCCCACATGAACCCAGGCCCAGCAGAAGCAGCCAAAAACTGTGCATCATTTGTGGCTCCAAACAGCCTGCTGAGGGCCAGTCACAAGGAGTGCCTTACATTTACTTGCATCACAGTCCTTCCATAAAGGCCCGGAATCAACACACTCAGTGGCCACCTTTAGACAACATCAGATCAGAATCCAATAAACATCACAAATGGCATATACAAAGGTGGATCTCAGCAGGCACCAAACCATCATAAGGTAAATTCTTCTTCGTGTGGTCACCACCTGCACAGCAATTTGCATACTGTGGTTGGGGTTGAGCCTCACAGTCTGCCAGCTTGAGGGTTGATCCCATGCATGAACAGGCCAATGGCAATCAAAACTCAGTTAGGACTTCCGGTCAAGATGGAGGAATATGTAAACACAGCTCATCTCCTCACACAACCACATCAAAATTACAACTAAGGTATAGAACAACCATCGCTCAGAACCATCAGAAATCAAGTTGAATGGAAGTCTGACAACTATGGAATTAAAGAAACCACATCAATTCAGATGGGTAGGAGATACAGAGACACAGAACATGCTGGTCCCACACCCACATGTGGTGGATAAATATTCAGTAGGGATATCTCAGGAGCAAGGAGTCCCAGCCCCACAACAGGTCCACCAACCCAGGGCTCCTGTGCCAAGACGATAAGTCTCCATAGCTTCTGGCTGCAAAAACTAGAGGGGACTGAGTTGGTGGAAGAAACTTCTGGGGTCTCAAGCAGTTCCTCTTAAAGAACTCACACATAGACTTGCTCCTTCTGAGCTCCAGCACCAGGGTAGTGGCTTGAAAGGCACTAATGGCATACAGGGAGGACCTGAAGTGTCTGGCATCAAGGTGAGAGCTGGGGGACAGCTTTCTCCCAGACAGAAGAGTGGACAGAGGCCATTGTCCCTTTTCTGAACTCTCCCCACAGAGCCACAGAGCTGGCAAGCCAGTGTCATATCTGAGACTGTATCAACCTGGCTAACACTGTTTGCCCCTCCTCGGAGATCCTCTAAGGCTCCATTCCACCCCCTTACAGGACCACCCAAGTTGTTAACAGTGGCTTTTCAATATGAATGGCTGGTCTTGTCTCATGATTCACAACATCCTAAATCCTCTCAAAGAAGCCACAGCATCAGTGAGCCCCCAAGCACAGTACCTCTTGTTAAGTTGCCCCATGCCTGGCACTAGCAGTAGCCAGCTTTGGATCACAGTTTAGCATTGCCTGGGAACCTCTAAGCCCAGCACAAGTAGCAGCCATCTGAGAATTGCTTTTTTTTAAACCATTTTATTTTTTATTTTAACAAACAGAATTTATTTATTTTTAAACATATTTTATTAATTATGCTATTACGGTTATCCCATTTCTTTCTCCTCTTTATTCCCCTCCACTCTGCACCACTCCCCCAACAGCATTCCCCCTCTTTAGTTCATGTCCATGGGTCACACATGTAAGTTCTTTGGCTTCTCTATTTCCTATACTATTCTTAACTTCCCCCTGTCTATTTTGTACCTAGCAACTTATGCTTCTTATTCCTTGTACCTTTACCCCCCATTCTCCCCACTCCCCTTCCCACTGATAACCCTCCATGTGATTTCCATTTCTGTGATCCTGTTCCTATTCTAGTTGTTTGCTTAGTTTGTTTTTGTTTTTGTTTTTTAGGTTCAGTTGTTGATAGTTGTGAGATTCTTGTCATTCTACTGTTCATATTTTTTATCTTCTTTTTTTCAGATAAGTCCCTTTAACATTTCACACAATAAGGGCTTGGTGATGATGAGCTCCTTTAACTTTGCCTTATCTGGGAAGCACTTTATCTGCCCTTCCACTCTAAATGATAGTTTTGTTGAGTAGAGTCATCTTGGATGTAGGTTCTTGCCTTTCAGGACTTCGAATACTTCTTTCCAGCCCCTTCTGGTCTATAAGGTTTCTTTTGAGAAATCAGCTGATAGTCTTATGGGAACTCCTTTGTAGGTAACTGTCTCCTTTTCTCTTGCTGCTTTTAAGATTCTCACCTCTTTAATCTTGGGTAATGTAATTATGATGTGCCTTGGTGTGTTCCTCTTTGGGTCCAACTTCTTTGGGACTCTTTGAGCTTCCTGGACTTCCTGGAAGTCTATTTCCTTTGCCAGATTGAGGAAGTTCACCTTCATTATGTTTTCAAATAAGTTTTCAATTTCTTGCTCTTCCTCTTCTCCATCTGGCACCCCTATGATTCAAATGCTGGAATGTTTAAAGTTGTCCTGGAGGTTCCTAAGCATCTCCTCATTTTTTTGAATTATTTTTTCTTCATTCTGTTCTAGTCGAATGTTTCTTCCTTCTGCTCCAAACCATTGATTTGAGTCCCAGTTTCCTTCCCATCACTGTTGGTTCCTTGTACATTTTGTTTATTTCACTTTTCATAGCCTTCACTTTTTCCTCTATTTTGTGACCATACTCAACCATTTCTGTGAGCATCCTGACTACCAGTGTTTTGAACTGTGCATCTGATAGGTTGGCTAGCTCTTCATTGCTTGGTTCTATTTTTGGAGCTTTGACTTGTTCTTTCATTTGGGCCATTTTTTTTTTTTTTGGTGCATCTGTTACATTGTAAGGGGTAGAGCCTTAGGTATTCACCAGGGTGGGGCAATGGTGCATCTGTTACATTGTAAGGGGTAGAGCCTTAGGTATTCACCAGGGTGGGGCAACCCATGTCGTTGTGTCGTGGCACTGTATGTGGGGGAGGGGCCTGAGGGGAACAATGACACTTCCTCAGCCCTTGGCCAGCATTCAGTCACCCTGCTACCCACAAATTGGGCCCTTCAGGTGCTGATTCCTGGGTGGATGGGTTTGTGTATGTTTTGGACTCTGTGGGTCTCTCCGATGACTCTCCTGTGTGGCTAGGGTTTTCTCCTGCCACTGAAACCCTACAGGTTTTTACAGCCAGAGGTTTCGAGGCTTTATTTCCCCATGCTGGAATCCTTGTGTAGTCTATCTCACTCCCCAGTTGTTCCTCCAGTTTTTTCACATAAAAATGTAGCACTGTCCAGTCCACCAGCCGCTGCCTCACTCACCCAGTCCTCCAGCCACTGCCTTGCTGTGCATCTTCTCTGTCACAGCTGCCCACCTCTGCCCCTCTTACTAGTCTGAATGAATGTTTTTTCTTCAACTCCTTGATTGTTGGACTCCCATACAGTTTGATTTTCTGGTAGTTCTGTTTCTTTTTCATTTTAAAATTTGTTGTTGTCCTTCTTTTGATTGTGCAAGGAGGCAAAGTGTATCTACCGATGACTCCATCTTGGCCAGAAGTCCTGAGAATTGCTTTATAGCTCATGCACGGTGGCAAAACACAGGCTGGGGCTGATCTTGACCTGCACCACACAGCAAACTCCATAGCCTGTGCAACCAGTAGACAGCTACAGAGCATGTCATAACACTACTATCTTGTTCCTGCACGGCTGATCCTTTACAGAGAACAGAGGTTGATGATCAATGGTCACAGCAGGTCCTTACAACTGGATGGCATGAGTAAAATCCTCCCACTAGTCTGCCAACAGCAATCTAGGCTCAACTAAAAGAAGAATGTGTAGTCAGCCCACCCAAAGACTTTGAGTACCCAGCTTGGGTGATGGGAAGTCTGTGCCACTGGACATTACAGGGCACCTACTATATTAGGCCGTGCTACCAAGACAGGAAGTCCTAGCAGCTCTACCTACTACACAGAAGCAAACACAGGGAGGCTGCCAAAATGAGGAGACAAAGAACCATGGCCCTGAAAGAACAGATCAAAACTCCAGAAAAGAACTAAGCAAAATGGAGATAAGCAATCTTTCAGATGCAGGGTTCAAAACACTGGTCATAAGGATGCTCAAGGAACTTAGTTAGGACCTCAACAACATAAAAAAGTTCCAGTAAAAAATGAAGGATATGCTAATTGAAATAAAGAACAATTTACAGGGAAACAGCACTAGAGTGGATAAAGCCAAGAATCAAATCAATGATTTGGATCATAAGGAAGCAAAAAACAACCAGTCAGAACAACAAGAAGAAAAAAGAATCCAAAAACATGAGAATAGTATAAGCAGCCTCTGGGACAAGTTTAAGCATTCCAACATTCGCATCATATGGGGTGCCAGAAGGAGAAGAGAAAGAGCAAGAAATTGGAAATCTATTTGAAAAGCTAATGAAAGAAAACTTCCCTAATTTGATGAAGGAAATAAACATCAAGTCCAGGAAGCACAGAGAATCCCAAACAAGATGGATGCAAAGAGGTTCACTCCAAGACACATCACAGTTAGAATGCCAAAGGTTAAAGATGAAGAGAAAATCTTAACAGCACCAAGAGAAAAACAGTTAATTATGTGCAGTGGAGTCCCTATAAAATTGTCAGCAGTTTTCTAAACAAAACCTTGCTGGCTAGAAGGGATTGGAAAGAAATATTCAAAGACATGAAAAGCTACATCCAAGATTACTGTACCCAGCAAAGCTATCATTTAGAATTGAAGGGCAGATAAAGAGCTTCCCTGACAAGAAAAGACTAAAGGAGTCCATCATCCCCACACGATTATTATACAGGTTCTGGCAGAAGTAACACCTGCTTGAGTGTGGTTGGTAGGTTAATAATATGGGTGTAATAATTTATAGTTTTAATTCAAACATTTCACTTAAAGTATCATGGTGTGCTTGAGTGTGATATTATGTTATAGAATTACATTCTTATAATACTGTAATAAAAGATTTTGTCATAAAAGGGGCTTTAATTGTGTTGGACCTTGTATGAAATGAAAAGGGACTTATTTAATCAACAAACAACAAGTGTTTGAAATGATATGGAGAAAAGGGAACCCTAGTGCACTGTTGGAGGGAATGCAGACTAGTGCAGCCACTGGAAAACAGTATGGAATTTCCTCAGAAAAATAAAAATGGAACTGCCTTTTGACCCAGCTATCCCACTGCTGGGATTATATCCTAAGGATCCTGAAACACCAGTCCAAAAGAACCTATGCACCCCAATGTTCATAGCAGCACAATTTACAATAGCCAAGTGCTTGAAGCAACCTAAGTGCCCATCACTAAATGAATGGATCAAAAAACTATGGTACATTTACACGATGGGATACTACGCAGCAGAAAGAAAGAAAGGAGCTCCTACCCTTTGTGACAGCATGGATGGAACTGGAGAGCATTATGCTAAGTGAAATAAGTCAGGCAGAGAAAGACAAATACCATATGATCCCACCTATAAGTGGAACCTAATTAACAAAACAAACAAGCAAGCAAAATACAACCAGACACATTGAAATAAAGAACAAACTGACAGTAGCCAGACAGAAGGGGGGAGAAGGATAATAGAGGAAGGGCCATCAAGAAACATGTATAAAGGACATATGGACAAAGCCAAAGGGAGTAGGTTCAAGGGTGGGAGGCGGAGATAGGTGGGGCAGGGGGCATGGTGGGGTGCAAATGGAGACAACTGTATTTGAACAGTAAAAAAGAAAAAGAAATGGAAGAAGATCAAAACTATGAACAACAAAATGACGATAAATACATATCTATCGACAACTGAATCTAAAAAACCAAATAGGCAAACAAGAAGAACAGAGATAGAATCATGGACATGGAAAGTGTTTTGAGGGTTGCCAGATGGGAGGGCGTGTGGCGGAATGAGTGAAGTGGTGAGGAGATTAACAAGTATGAATTGGGTGTGGCGTAGGTGGTATAGTGGTGAGCATAGCTGCCTTCCAAGAAGTACGAACTGGTAATTACAAAATAGCCATGGGGATGTAAAGTACAGTATAGAAAGTAGAGTAGCCAAAGAACTTATGCATGACCCATGGACTTGAACAATTGAAGGGGGATTGCCTCAGGGAGTGAGGGTTGCTAGGTTGAGGGGGAAAGAGGAAAAATTGGGATAACTGTAACTGCATAATCAATAAAACATAATTAAAAAATTCTCAATTAAACAGGAGGGCCCACATAATTCATAGGAAGGACATTCCTGGGGCACCCAGCTCAGGTGATCTTGGAGACCATATCACTGGACCACACAGGACCCCAACTACATAAGGCTACCACACGAAGACTGGGAGTCATAGCAGATCAATCTAATACATAGAAATAAACACTAAGAAGCAACTAAAATGGGGAGACAAAGAAACAGTCCCCAATTGAAATAACAGGAGCAATATCCAAAAAAAGCTAAATGAAATGGAGGTGAACAATTTATCAGATATAGAGTTCAAAGTAATGGTTATAAGTATGGTCAACAGCAAGTAAATGGACATAGAAAGCATCAAAAAGCACTTGCCAGAAATGAAGAACATAATATCTGAAATGAAGAATACATTGGAGGGAATAACAGGTAGGTTGGATGAAGCAGAGGATTGAATCAGCAATTTGGAAGACAAAGAAGAAAACACCCAATCAGAGAGGCAAAAGGAAAATGGAATTTTAAAGAATGAGGCCAGTTTAAGGGACCTTTGGGACAACATGAAGTGTAACAACATCCACACCGTAGGGGTACCAGGAGAAAAAAGAGAGCAAGGGATAAAGAACATATTTGAAGAAATAATGATGAAAACTTCACTAACCTGGTGATGGAAAAGACACACAAGTCCAGGAACTGCAGAGAGTTCCAAACAAGATGAACCCAAAGAGGCCCATACCAAGACACATCATAATTTTTTTTTTTAGATTTATAGACTTTTATTTTTTATGTTCATTGAATGGATATAAATATAACTTAAAGAGAATTTATTTAAGAGTCAAGTTAGTGCTCTCCCTGTTGTTCAGGAGATAGTCAGAAAGTTTGGGATTGAAGGCAAGCTTGTATAAAGAACACATTGTAAGGAATGCTGAATGGACAGCTTTTGAAAGAGATTTTCACTTAATAAGGTAATCAAGTAATAAGAAACTGAGTTGGTTGAGTTCTTGGCTGGAAACTAGAATAGCAACAACTTTGCAGGGAAAGGTTCTGAGAAATCTTTCAGCAGAGATTCAAACCCATTCTAATTCTTCTTATTGTACAGCTCTCTGTCAGGGCTGTGCAGGTCTGAGAAGTCCTGGCTTCGGTTCCATCTGTGTACTGGTACAGAGCAGGTTCTCGACAGAATGGTGACCCAATGTTCCTTGGCTCAACTGCT
>PVJI01024690.1:0-21563 GCA_004026765.1 Micronycteris hirsuta
CTTGCTTGCTGCACTCTATAAAACCCCTGTAGTCTGTAAGCCAGGCGCGACTTCCATTTTGGCGGCTCTGCGTAGCTGCGAGACTACGGTCTCATTTGGGAAGTTCGCCCCTGCGCAGGTAAAGCTTGGCCAATAAATTTAACCTTAAACTGATCTCAGTGTTCGGAGACTCCTTTGCTCGCAATTTGAATACAACAGTCCCGTGCTCCAGGAGTGTCTTTCAGGAGCTCCAGTCTGCAGAGACGATGCCCTTTTCAATCGGCGCTCCTCAGACTTGGGGATCTAGAATGGGGAAGTTACTCGTCCAACTAGTACTGTTACCCTAGGTGTCCAGCACAGTACAACTGGTCTTCTGATACTGTCCTCGTGCTTTTCCCAGCCACCCACCCAGATTTTTAGCTTTCTTATACTCAGGTCTTTTCCTACTGTCTCCTTTAAAAACGTGGCATCCTGAATTTTCAGCATAACTTCAACAGCCTGGAAAGCCCCGTCTAAATGTCCTACAGGATATAAAACACCGTTTGGCTGGTTGAGGAAAACACATTGTGTAATTCCAGATATTATCAACACGAATCTAAAAGAGTTTTCCCCTGAGAAATAATGAAATAAAAGGTTGTATATCACAAAATGCCATCCCCTTATACTCCTGTTACTCCTACAGATCTTAGTATACAGATAAGAGGAACAATCCCCACTTTTTGTTATTTTTCTCCTCTCCCTCAGTTATTTTCATGCATACTATTTCTGTCAATTGTCAAATAATACATTTATAGTGCATTACCCATCATCTTGATACATTTGCTAGGATCTAGGTGCTCAATAAATGTTTGCTTAGTAAATTACTTTTGAAATACATGCGACCTTTAAAAAGGTTAAATTGCTGACCTATAAAAGTTGGCCTTTTAAAAATAAGTTTTATGCCCTAGCTGAAGTGGCTCAGTGGATTGAGTGCTGGCCTGTGCACCAAAGGTCCCCAGTTCAATTCCCAGTCAGGGCTCATGCCTGGGTTGCAGGCAGGGTCCTCAGTGGTGGGCATGCAAGGGTCAACCACACACTGGTGTTTCTCTCCCTCTCTTTCTCCTTCCCTTCCCCTCTCTCTAAAGATAAATAAATACAATCTTTTTAAAAACCTTTAAAAAATAAGTTTTAAAATCTTGCTTCTGTTTTGATCATTGTATTGGTAATTAGGCTTGACTGAGAGAAGCAGGGGAAAACAACCACAAAATAACAGTGGCGTAAGCAAAATATTGGTATTTCCCTTTTATGTTTAAAAAGTCCAAAGTTAGTCTGGAAATAATCTGGCACTTCATAGAAATAGATCCAGCCTCCTCGCTCCAGCCAAGGAAATCATATGTATATTTATTTATCCTTTAAAATATATGGACATTTGGAAGATATCAAGTTCCATTCCCACTATCACCTCATGGTCTAAAAGAGTTGCTGTAGCTCCAGCCATCGTTCCTGCATTCCACTCAGCAGAAGACAAAGAAGGGAACATTCCTCTCTTTCAGAACCTTTCCAAAAGGTTGAGTATGTCTTTTCTGTTTTTGTTGTGCTGGCAAAAAACTTAGTCACTTAGCTACACTAAACTACAAGGAAGGCTAAAAACTAGGCTTTTGTTATGAAAGAAGGGAGGAAGAATGGATATTGAGGAACAAGTAGGAGTTTCTACCATAGTCTTGAATCTCATTACTTTTTAAGTATTAAGTATTTTAATATCCCTCAAGACTTTTTAAAGCTCTTTTGCAGGAGACTACCTGTAAGAAAGTGCTTACCTCCACCTTTGAAGAGAGATGTTACTATTGACCTGCCATTAGGATATACATGCTTTCAGTTGCTTTTCCAGAAGTGAGTAGCAACCAACACTAAGGTAGTTTGCTTCTCTCTCATTCTACAAACTATTTCACAAAGAGAGTCAAACATGTATTTGAAAGATACTGGAATTAAGTTGCTGATGTCAACATTTCGGCTTAGGCATTTCAAATGTACTAAAATTGCAAATCAGGCTAAAACAATGCTCCACGCACACCCTGATCCAATTGGCATTCAATTGGTATCTAAGTATATGTTCTCTTAAATTACCTAAGGACTTTGGAGGGACCCTCCTAGATTCTGGACCCTTTGAGACTTCACAACCATGTTCAGGTTTGCGCCAGAACAGGTTCTAAAAGGCCTACCTCAGCCCCGGCCGGGTGGCTCAGTTGGTTGGAGCATCATCCTGTAAACTGAAAAGCTGAAGCTTTGATTCCCAGTCAGGACACAGGCCTGGGTTGCGGGCCAGGTCCCTGGTCGGGAGCGTGCAAGAGGCAACCACACACTAATGTTTCTCTCCCTCTCTTTCTCCCTCTCGTCCCTTCTCTAAAAATAAATAAATAAAATCTTTTTTTAAAAAAGAAAAGAAAGAAATACACATGGAGAAAGTGAGGCGTATGGTGCTCTCTCCAACGAGCCAGGGCTTTTCCCACGTGCCCTCTTACAATGATCACTTGGTGTGACACAGGAAATGTGGCAACGAATGTCAGGAATGCTCTGTGTCAAGGGTAGAGTCTGACAGCAGTGGTTAGAGGCTGATATGGAGACATTCTCCTGTGGGGAACGGAACAGAAGATGGCTCAGAAAAAGATACAGCCATATAGTAGTTCCGGAAGCTATAGAGAAGTTAGGTAGAGGGCCTTTGGGAACCGTATAAAACAGAAGCACAATAGGGGACCCCAAAATTAATAAATCATTCCAACATGTAATTTTTATAACATAGATTGAATGTAATCACACTTGAAGGCCAGCACATATGAAATATGTTTAAAGCAATGCTTATTGATGAAACTGGCATTCGTCTTTGTCTATTATATTGGTTATCTATTGCTCTATAGCAAATTATCCCCAAATTTAGCAACTGAAAACATTAAACATTTGGGTATCATTTTGCACAGTTTCTAAAGCCAGGAGTCAGGAGCAGCTTAGCTGAGTCATCCTGGCTCAGGATCGCCGTGAGTTTGCGGTTAAACTGCCAGCTGGCTGCAGGCACAGGGAGGCCAGACGGAGGCTCTGCTTCCCACACAGCTCGCCCGCCGGGCTGTTGGCTGGAGGCCTCAGCTGCTGGACACACGTGCTTCTCCACAAGGCTGCCTCAGACATGGCAGGTGGCCTCACCCAAAGCCAGGGATCCGAGAGAAAGAGAACAGGAGGCTCCTGCCTCCAAAGAGACACGCCCTCGCTTCTGCTATATTCTATTGGTCACCCCGACCAACTCCAATACAATGTGGGAGGGCACTACACTTTGTCAGAAATGTGTCATCTTGGACGCTGGCTGTGACACCCAGTCACTTAGTAATATTGGCTGTAAATTAAAATGGCTCCCCAAGCTCCTCTGGTGCATATTTGCTACAAGTGCAGATTGCAATAAGCATGTCGCACTATTGGTCATTCCAGTGCCATAGCCATGGTGCCATCAGTAGTGCCTCCTAAAATGCGCTGTAATTCTTGGTAAAATCCCCAAGAAAAAGAAGTGCAATATTCATAACAGTTGCCTATGTGGAAAAAAACAAGTAGTATATTTAGCCCTGGCTGGCGTAGCTCAGTGGATTGAGCACGGGCTGGGAACCAGAGGGTCCCGGTTCGATTCCCGGTCGGGGCACATGCCTGGGTTGCGGGCCAGGTCCCCAGTGAGGACCATGTGAGAGGCAACCATACATTGCTGTTTCTCTCCCTCTCTGTCTCCCTTCCTTCCCCTCTCTCTAAAAATAAATAAATAAAATCTTTAAAAAAAAAAAAAAAACAAGTAGTATATTTAAAATCAGGTAGCTCTGTCTGGTGTAGGTCAGTGGATTGAGCACCGGCCTGCGAACCAAAGGGACGTCGGTTCAATTCCCTGTCACAGCGCATTGCCTGTGTTGCAGGCTAGGTTCCCAGTTGGGGGTGCACAAGAGTCAACCACACATTGATGTTTCTCTTCCTCTCTTCCTTCCTCCTTTTCTCTCTCTCTAAAACTAAATAAATAATTTATAAATAAATAAATAAATAAATAAATGCAAGGGTCTTGTTAAACCAGTCAACAATTACTGCCCACCCCTGCTGGTGTGGCTCAGTGGATTGAGTACCAGTCTGCAAATCCAAAGGTTGTTGGTTCGTTTCCCAGTCAGGGCACATGCCTGGGTTGCGGGCCAGGTCCCCAGTGGGGGTATGTGAGAGACAACCAATTTATCCATGTATCTCTTGCATTTCAACGTTTCTCTCTCTTTCTTTCTCCCTCCCTTCCCCTCTCTAAAATAAATAAAATCTTTTTTAAAAAAATTTTCCCCCCTGGCTGGTGTAGCTCAGTGGATTGAGTGTGGGCTGCGAACCAAAGGGTCGCCAGTTCAATTCCCAGTCAGGGCACATGCCTGGGTTGCAGGCCAGGTCCTCAGTGGGGGCTACATGAGAGGCAACCGAATATTGATGCTTCTCTCCCTCTCTTTCTCCCTCCTTTCCCTTCTGTCTAAAAAGAAATAAAATCTTAAAAAAAAATTTTTTTCTACCCTTACTGAATCCTTCCAAAAAATACAAATAAAATAAAAATAAAATCTGGCAAAAAGTATGTTGTGTTTATAGGTAAGATATAATTCCATTTTGAGTCTAGGTGGTTATAAGCAGACTTTTCACCCACATGAATGTCTGGTGGGATGTTTGACTGCTGAGCAGGACGCGGGGAAATTCCTCTTTTCGGTCATTGTGAAACTCCCTGCACCCCTGGCCCCACCTCCTAAATGCCTGCGGTCTGGCTGTTTGAAATGTTTAATAACTAAGACCGCAAGGACTTAACAACCAATCAGAACAGAGACCAGCCAGCACAGCAGTACTGGTCCCCAATGCGCTACACAGAAGCTCTAACCATTGAGTCAACTGAGGGCTCCCGCGCAGATCCCCCGAATGTCCTCTAGAGGGCAGTACGCCTCCGCTGAGAACCGCCGAGACCCCACCCTGCCGGAGCCTGTCTATAGTTCAAAATCTGTGGACATCACAACCTTCCTGCAGTTGGACCTGCCTGCTCTCCTTTGACAGACGAGGGAAGGGAAGTTCAGGAAGGTCACATAGCGAGTGGATAGCGGAACCTGGATCTAAAGGCAGATGTCCCCAGCTGCAAAGCGCATTTCCGCTCCTCTGCGTCACAACGCCCGGGGCTCCTTGGTACTGGGGCCGTGGGGGTGGCAAACAAGAGAGATGACAGTCCTGCTAGGAAACAGACTGGATCCGAGGCAGCCCCAAGAACCAACGGGGTTCCTGCATCTTCTCTCCAGAGGCTGTCACTAACGTGATCCGCTCCAGTCTCCTCTCGGCCAGCTCCACAGCGGCACCTTGTGTGGGTGAGAACTGGGAGCTGGAACCAGACCAACCACAGACAGCCTGAGTTCAAATCCCAGCTCTGCCACTTTCTAGCTGTATGACCCAAGGCAAGTTCCTTAACCTCTCTGAGCCTTAGTTTCCTCATCTCTCAAAAACAGTGGACAATACACCTAAGTCATAGGGTTGCTGTGCAGGGCAGGCAAGTGTTCAACAAGTGTGAGCCGCTGTCACCTTCTCTGTGCCTGATACCTCATTATTATGCCGTATCTCATTCCAGATTCAGGATAACTTCAGCTAGCGTTTGCCCTCTCTATGCCTCATGGTCTCTCTCCGTGTAAACTTCCAGGACTATTTACTTCACTTCCTCAGCATTTAGTTCTAATTTCCATGAGCAGACAACAATCTCATGCAGGCTTAAGAAATAATGTGTTGCTATGGAGAGATCTTGAAGATATACTAATAGGCGAGTGAAGAAAAAGGTACAGACAAGTACGTACAGTGTGTTCACATTTGTGTGTGTGTTTGAAAGGGACTGTGTGTGTTCAAATTATATAAACTTTTGGAAGGATATTGTAGCAGAATAATGGTCCCCCCAAATATATACTAATCCCTGGACCCTGTGTTATCCATGTTGTTACAGAGCAAAGGGAAATTAAGGTTGCTAATCAACTGACCTTAAAATAGGGAGATTATGCCGAATTACCTGGTGGGTTCGATGTGATCACAGGGTCTTTAAAAGTGGAAGAGGGCGGTAGGAGAGTCAGAGTCACGTGACACGAGGACCCTGCTGTTACTGGCTCTGAAGACAGAGGGAGGGGCCACCAGCCAAAGAATGCAGGCAGCCTCTAGATGCTGGGAAGGTCAAGATCGGCTTCTTCCCGAGAGCCCCCGGAGGAAGGCCAGAAACCTGGACTTTAGCCCAGGGAGACCTGCTTTGGACTCTAAGCTTCCAGACCTCTAAGATAAGTTTGGGTTGTTTAAGCCACTAAGTTTGTAGCATTTGTGCAGCAGCAATAGAAAACTAACACAGACACGCAGGAAATTACTGGGGGGAGTTGTCTCGGGAGGTCTGCATCTCGGGGAGGGGTTGTGGGAATTCTTTCCACACGCATGTAAACACGCAGTCTGGGAATCACACATGTCAGAGCGCGGCTCCACGTGAGGAAAAATCATTCCCGTGTGGGCAAGTGTGAATCATGTCAGTGGAAAAGGAATTCTCTAATGGGAATTTGGCAAAAATGTATCTTAAGAAATTATAACTTGCTGAGTCTCTCTTCCTCCTTAAAGTCAGGAAGCTTAAGTTAATAGATCACTGCCTCAATGTTTTATGGTCCTAAAAGTTAACAGCCCTAGTTAGCTCACCCTCAAATTTCCTGTCTCCTGTTTAATGTACATCCTGGTCCTGTCTGCTACCGGACCTGAATTTACATCGTAATGCTCTGTTAATGAGTAAACCTACCCCTGTTCTGCGTAAGCCCATGAATAATCAATCCAATGTAAATATGTCCTAAAACTTTAATAAAAACCCCGGCTAAGCTACCCACAAGGCCTTTTCCAAGATGGAGGAATTGGTCCCATGGTTCCGGACTCTCTTCTCCCCGCGTGTCTCGGTGTGAGATTCTTTTACGCATCAGGTTACGGTCCCCATGGATTTCGCTGGGATGAAATCCCCACGACAAGGGGTCAGAACTCATTTGTTCACTGCCTAGCCTTTTGCATTGGTTGAATTCTTTACTATATACATGACTTTTCATAATAATTATGTTTCCAAAATAAAGAACCTCGCCTTGTTGTATCACGTAACACATCACCAGCCAGTTGGTGTATTCGCTGCCCTGACCCAAAGCCTGGCATGTGAGCGGTCAGTTCAGAACGGGCGTCTCCCAAACCTCTCAGGATACTCGTGTCCGTGAGAGTGGGACCCTAGGGCAGCACGGGCGCTCCTCGTCCCTCCGCCAGCTCCCCGACACTCCCGGGTCCGGAGTCCAGGGCGCCGCGACCTCTCAGGACACCTCTGCTTGGGTGCTGGAGAGAAGAAAGAGAAGAAGGGGCAGGTAGCCTCCTCAGGCCTCCCCTCCTGCAGACCGTGGGCAACGGGGAGTGGCAGGAAACAGGCCAGTCAGCCAGCCGGCCTCACCATGGCTTCATCTCCTGCTGGTTTTAGAAAGAAAAGTGTTGTGTGCGTAATTAAAGGCCACCTTCTCTCATTTGTACAAAACAGACACCTGCTTTTCTCCACGTTGTGGGTGCTTCGTCATATCCGTCCACTCCTCGGTTCGCTGCTTTGCTGTAAGAAAGCCACAGTGGCAAATGCCTGAGAATGCCAACAGAGTCTTGTGGGGGGTTTGGGCGGAGATTTGGAAGTAAACTTCAAGAAGAAACCACAGGCCCAAAATGGCGTCACTTCTGCTAAAGCCCATGATACCAAACCTAGATGTAATACTGGATCTAATCGCAGTTTCTTATTGAGAGCCATGCTGCATCTGATCTATAGACGCTGATTTGTGGGGAACTAGCCCACACCCATTTCTTGGCACAGTCAGATATGGGCAGGACGCCACTGCACAGTGGCAGGCGACCAGGGGCAGTTCACCCCAAATCTAGCTTATGGCTTGCATGATGTGCCTGTGGAAATACTCATTTGACTTCTGAAAAACAAAGACCTGTTCCCCCACCTAAAAGGGATTAAGCCATTTAGCAAACCAGCAACCTGAACACTGAAAGCAGAAGCAACTGCTAATTGCTAGAGAAGCCATTGACTAAGAAATGTCTTATACAGTCTTTCCAAAGCCAGAAATTTACTACTGAGCAGGAATGTTGTATTAATAGGAAAGTTAGCAAGCTTTTAACTGAAAATAGTAGATTTTAGTAAAAAGTTAAACATAAAGACTAGTTTTACATCTCAGAGGAATCTAGATAAGGCCATCAGCTCTAACAAATGTAATTAATAGTTAAGAATACCTCTGCCTACGTGACGCTTTCTTTAAGTCTCAAAGGTACAAAGAGCAACCTCTGCACACATCTTTAACTCAGAAAGATCTAAGACTTTGAAAATATATGTTTAGCCATTAACTAGGACCTAGAGTTTTGTAGTTTAATACTGTTTCCTGGCTAATAGGTAGATTAACAAACCTCCTATCTTAGCATCCATTTGTTTAAGCCCAGGTGAAAATTAAAGTACTCTTGTATGTCAACCTTTTAGAGCTGTTAACGATTTGTAGTTGTCTCTACTGATTGTAAAAAGAAACCTCTTAAAAATAAAGGAAATTTTGCTATGGTTGTTCAGTCAGTGGCAGAGGGCAAAGACTCCTGACTGGCCTCCAGCATTCGGAAAGAGACTGTTGGATTATTTTATTTTATTTTATTTTTTTATTTTGAATTGGCCTCTACCATCTCTCCTTCGGGGAAACCTAAAAACTCAGAGTGTTGTAAAGGCCGGACCTTTGCAGTTTCTGGGAGTTTCTCTCCCAGAAATAATGCTTATACAGTCTGGATTTTTCTGGAAGTAGTCCCCACAGAAAGTAGAGGTCATCTGCTTGTAAAAAGCCTTCTCCCAAAGGAAAGATATTGGGCTCAGGAATGGCCCTTTCTTTCCTTCTGTTACTAGCTTCTTCCTTCCTTACAAAATCCTCCCACTTTGTATGACTAAATAAAGCCAAATAGAGCAAAAAATTTACTCAGTTGAATTTTTTTTATTTTATTTAAAGGTTTTATTTACGTATTTTTAGAGAGAGGGGACAGCAGAGAGAGAAAGAAGGGGAGAGAAACATCAATGTGTGGTTGCCTTTCATGCGCCCCCTACTGGGGACCTGCCCTGCAACCCAGGCATGTGTCCTGACTGGGAATCAAACCAGTGAACCTTCAGTTCACAGGCTGGCACTCAATCCATTGAGCCACACCAGCCAGGGCGAATTTTGTTTTTTCAACAGTCAATAATAATCAACTTTCGCTTTAGATGTAAAAGCATCTAAATTTAAATTCTTAAAACATTGGTAGTCATTTTTTTCTGCCTTTTAATTGTTTTATTACTCAAAAAAGCTTCAGTTTTTTAATTTAGCTTCCTGACTCTGGGCTCGTGCCTCCAACACGTTCGCAACGATTTCCACCCTCCATCAGGGCGCACGTTGATCACGCACTCAGCCCCGCCCTGGCCCTGCTGACATGGCTCTTGTTTTTTGACCCCCTCATTAGAACTTGGGTCTCCCAGCACGAACCTCACGACATCCTCCTGCACACACGCCACGTGCAGATTTGGGTGTCTTCCCCGCCTTTTTGGCACAAGGGGAAACCATCCTACCCTCAGGGGCTCGGGACAGCCCCGTTTTGTTAGCGGCTGTCCTGCAGGGCAGAGCTGGACCTTTCCGAGGGCCTGGAGACACCACCCGGGGAAGACGGTGTGCTTAACATTGTTTGAAGCTTTCCTGTTACTTCTTAGGCTCCTGAAGACATTTCTTGGCTATACGGAAGTAGTGAGCAACCCACCAAATTCAGACCCAGTCTGGGTACTTCTTTTCTCTTTTTCCTTAAAAACAAAACAAAACAAAAAAACACCAGCTTTCACATACCATAAAATTCACTCATTTAAAGTGCACAGGCCCTGGCAGGTGCGGCTCAGTGGGCTGAGCACAGCCTATGAACCAAAGGGTCGCCGGCTCCATTCCCAGTCAGGGCACAGGCCTGGGTTGCGGGCCAGGTCCCCATTTGGGGATGTGCGAGAGGCAACCACACACTGACGTTTCTCCCCCTCTCTTTCTCCCTCTCATCCCCTCGCTCTGAAGATAAAGTAAATAAAATCTTTTTAAAAAATAAAGTGCAAAAGTCAGTGGTTCTTAGCGTGTTAGCACAGTTGTGTGACCATCACTACTGTCAGCTCTAAAGATTTTATCACCCCAAAGGACAGCCCAGAACCACGAGTCACTCACTCCCCTCAAACGCTGCGGCCCCAGGCAGCCCCGAGCTGCGGTCTGTCTCTGTGGGTCGCTCCCGGGACTTCTTGGGTAGATGGGACCACACGGTCTGCGGTGTTTTTGCCTGGCCTCGTCTACATTTTCATGTGAAGACCCTGCTGGCTGTAGACACAACAGAGCACTTTCCTCGCAGTTCAGGAAACTGAGCCCGGCAAGGGGACCTGTGGAGTTCTTTCTCCCACCAAACCCTGAAAACGCTGAGAGCTTCTGTTTACGACCATGCCAGCCCAACAGCTCACACCATTGACTACTCTGAACGGGGCGCTCACCGCGCACCAGTAACCGAGCTGGGCTCTCCCCGTGGGCTCTCTCACCGAACCCTCACCGTCCCGGTCACTGCCCCCACTCACACCCGAGGAGCCTGCAGGTCCGTGAGCTCTGACCATCTGCCCAGGACCACACACCTAGGAAGGCAGAGCTGAGCTTCGGCAGAGTCCGCGTGCCCCGTGAGACACGTTCCTGAGCACACTTCCTGTTCATCCCAAAGCCACGAGGTGCCTGCGATCTCACAGAAGCCGACGGCAGCCCCCACTCTCGCTGGACAGGACGGAGCAGAAGAGGGATGTGTTAGAGGGCACGGGAAACTCCAGGAGGGCAGGAGGACAGGGCCCGAGGTTGTTCCCAGGAGCGACGTCTGAGACCACACTGAAGAACTAGCCTGGTGACAAAGTCAAAGCTGCCGTGGCCGCCGCGCACCACGAGCCAGGGCCCTCGCTGCTGCTGCCACTGACGCCGCCCTGAGCCAGGAGCTCCACCTGGCAGCCGTGCAGCTCGCAGCAGCCGAGACGACTTCCATAGGGCACCAGTGCCTCTGCTCCACGCCTCGCCGGAGCCCACGGCTCCCTGGGACGAGTCTCTTTGGCAGAGCCCAGGCCACGTGCCCACTTCTGAGCACATTTAAGGAAATGCGAGATGTTCTCGCCTGCCAAGACCAGCCTTACAGGCCTGACTTCTTGGGCTAGGAACCACATCTTCCCCAGATGAACGACATGCGCCGCCGCCACTGTGGGCCACTTGGAAGATGACGGGCAACAGAGGTACAGCCATCTGCTACATCATTCGGGCAAAGCTCACTGGGAATCGTGGGGCTCAGCCAGGCAAATCGCGGTGTGAACTGTGGCTGAATGGAAACCTTGCGAGGATGAGGCCACAGGGTCACCCAGAGGGGAAACCACGGAGCACACAGTGGCCCAGGCATAAATGCCCAAGCTGAGTTGCCCCTGGGCCAACTGCTCCTCCAGAAGGTTCTTGGTGCACCAGGAAGGACCCCGCCCCTCAACTGTGAGCGGGTGTCCTTGGTAATGGTGTTAAGCTTATTGGGGGTGTATTTGGGTGTACCTGTCCTGTTGAGACCTTCAGGTGGGATCTGTCACTTAGTGGGGCTGAAGGGCAACGGCACCATCAGCCATCCAGGGAAGGTGTGGGGCCTTGAAGAGGAAGCCAGACCTTCGAGGTTGGTCTCGGCAGGGAAGAAGCTCCCTTGACCTCACTCTCCTAGGTCCAGGTGAGCGGGGCATTCGTGGGGCACGAGGGGCTGTCCCAGAGTGGGAGGATGTTGAGCTGTCCACCCACAGCGGGCTGGGGACTGGGCTCAGGGGCAAACTGAAGATGTAGTTTTGTGTAACGAGCCAGATGATGCCTTCCTAGGAGGGTCCTCTCTCCCCATCTGTCATCCCTGAGCCTTGAAGTAACTTCTATTCTGATGTTCTAGGCTGGTCTCAGTAACATAACCTCCTTTGTGGGTCTGCCCTTAGACCAGAGAAGAGGGAGCCCAGTGTCCCCAACCAGGAGCCGGGGTGGTGGCGGCAGCAGTGACACCAGGGAGACTATCTGAGGGTCACATTTGGGGCTGAGGGGCCCACGTGTGCCCCTCGATTGCTGCTTTCTGGGAATCCAGGTGGTGGAAAGGGGGATCCCCTTTGAGGTCTCCAGTAAACGTGTGCTACACGGAACACTGTTGTAAGAAAGAGGCACCACCTCCGGGAACAGGCACGGCACACCCCCCCCTGTCGTTTCTGAGGGCTGCTGGCAATGTCCCCACGGGGGGCTGAGGCCCAGGGATGGGGACCCAGGCAGCTGGTAGCAGGGAAGTATGTGAGGATGTAATGGGCCCCAGCCACGTGACGAGGTTACAGGGGCTTTCACCTTTGGGAGGGCCCCGCCTCATCCGGCGGGGCTGTGTCCTGGCAGCAGGCGGAAGAGCATGCATCTCTCTACCAAAGAACTGCACACCACTGACCTGGTGCCAGACCACCAAGGCCGAGCCCCGGGCACACAGAACACAGACAAAACCCAGCCCGCAGCTGGGGACATAAGCCTCTGTGGTGGAGGTTCCCTCCATCCTCAGGGTATTGGGCCAGGGTCCCCGCCCACAGTGTGAAGAAAGGAGCCGGGAAAAGGTTTGATATGGGCCAATTAATGAGTTGGGAAATGTCAATAAAACACTATGACATCTGAAAAGCTGACAAAGTTAGGAGGCGAAAAACTAACAGGAAAAGGTCAATGCTGTGTCGTAAAAACTGTGTCAGATTCCAACTTAACACACTCCACTAAACCAGCCAAAACCTTATCTGACCTGGAGTTCGGTCACTTAAATAAATAAACCTGTTTTTACTTAACTGAATTACCTTCTTAACAAGAAATATCTATGTCACGTTGAGTGTTGACATCATCAATCTAAGATAAAAAAACATTTAGGTGGTCAGCCCAAAATACGGTTATTACTATTAGTTGTTTGTACAACAGATCACTGAATAATCATTAAAATTCACTTTATTGCTATGGACATTTACAAACATAAAGTACGCTCTGCTGAAATTAAGGATTTGCTAGAGTTTGCTGATGATTTTCCTTTCCCTTCATCCAGGATTGAAGACGGTGTCCCTGACATGCGCCCGTGCAGTGCTGCTGGTGTGATGCATTGAACTCCCTTTGTAGCGAGAGCCACAGAATTAGGCCTCCAGGGTGTTTTGGAACTTAGCTCTTCTTCAGAGTAACGCTATCATTCTAGAAGCCAAATAACTCCTTCAACAAAATAATCACATATTATAGCAACTAACGCCTCATCATTTAAGCAAAAAGGCCTGAGATTTCCTTTTGAAGATGTAGTTTTGCTTTAACTACCACATACTTTACTAATAATAGCTGTTCTTCCATCACGAGAGGGACGAGTGCTGTGCTTCTGAACGGCATCCGTACCCCGACGCTCTGGGTTCCACGAGGAAGCAGACCTGCTCCTTTTGACCCGTCTCCATCCGCTGCCCGATGCTGTGGCTACAGCAGTTACACAGACCTAAATATGTCCGATTAGACTTTGGGTGCTGGGCACACAATGCAATATACAGACCATGTACCACAGAAATGTACACTCGAAACCTGTATTATTCTATTCATCAATGTCCCCCAATACATTTAAACAAAAGTCAGATTTGCTGAAAACTGGATGAGACACAACTATCTCACGAATGTGAAATTCTTATTTGCCAAAGGTGCAAATTGGTATAAAATTCAGACATCTTGTCTTTATTAAAGGATTCCTAAGAAAATTAGCTCCCTAAGACATGAATTGAGATTCTTCATGTGGCTGAAAAAGTCTCTGCGGAGTCCCATACACAATGCAGAGAGACCTCAGGCGGATTTATGTAACCCTAGCATTTCTTTCTGAGTACAGGGGAAGCCAAAACTGAAATCTTGTTTCCTGTGAGCCAACGTGTTATTCCCCCCAACCCCCACTCCTGAAAAGTCTCAAAGTGCACTCAGAACTCTTTTTAAAAAGTGGACACGGGTGTCTATTTCTAGAATAGCTGAATCAACCCACTTGGCTGGTCAATTTCTGCAGCCAATGGATCATGGAGTTAGGTAGGGAAAAGTACAAAGTACAACCCAGGTATTTGGTTTTTTGTTTTTTTAAACTCAGCGCCCTCAGAGAGGACCTTTATTAAAAAAAGAACGGTGCGGTTCCTCCACGGCTAATTTCCCGATCGCAGCATTTCCGCCCCGTAGAGCCCCAACCAGAGGAACCACGGAGAGCTTGAATAGCCTCGGGTGGAAGTGCAGCAAACTGCAAAGAACACGCATCGTTCGGGGGTTTCCTTCCTACATTCCCCACACTTGTTACATGTATGACTTCTGATAGCATTTGCTCAGCTTGCTGCTGTTGTTTAAGGGCCTGTGTCTGAAGATGGCAAATGGCAACTTTTTAAGTGAGAGGGTAAAACGGCACTAAGACATCTGGAACACCCTTTATGATCCCCAGTCTGAGTCCCGGTCCAAACTCATTTCCCCTGATGACTGAGAATTAAACTCTGAAATGGATTAAAGTGCTTTCTCAGTTCTCTTCTTGCTCTTTCCCAGAGCAAAGCGGGTTGAGCATCTCGATGCTGCCGCCCCGACAGCCGTCTCCCTCACGCATCCTGGAGGCGAGATCAGTTTGTGAGAAGTACCGAGACACACAGCTCTCGAGCTCCTGGGTAGCAGCATGCATCTATGTGTGATGTCAGTGCGACGGAAAAGGACTCGGGGCAGCACTGCTGAAATGGTCAGATTTTAATAAATTTCCACATATTCATCCAGTTGAAAAAACCTGTCTTGACTCCAGATGTTTTCTCGCCTTCTCCCTGATCACTGCTATTTGGGTTTTTATCTGTGACTTCTTTCGTTTTTATAAGGGCCTCATATATGTCCTGGGCTCTGGCAATTTCTTTCTGTGCATCAAAATGGACTTTCTGCCTGGTTAGCAGGGGAACAATTAAATTAAAATCATTAATTCGCTTGTTCAGTTTTCTGATGTTTTCTTCAAACTGCTCGCAAACTTGGTCCCACTGTTTCTGTTCAGTTGCTGTCATAGGATTCCCAAGTTTCTTCCTGGACGCTAAAATCGCCTCTCTGAGCTGATCAATGGTATCCTTTATTTCCTTTTGCAGTAGGATCCATTCTGGCTGGTATCCATTGTCTATCAATATTCTGTTCAGGTTGTGAGTCATGGGATCAATGTATGTACAGCCAGAAAACTTTTTTAGAGGCTTTCCTTTCCCACTGAGATTATCAAAGTCTCCTTTTGCCATTGATTCCTGAATGAGATCCTCCACCAGACGCTCTATTGCTTGCGTTATCTTTTGCTCTTTACTCTGCCTGACATCTTTAACAGTTAAACTATCGGCGAAAAACTGGCTATGTAGCTTCTGCTTTTGGTACTCCATCACTTGCTCGGTTGCACGGTCCGCTCTAAACTGCCTATACTGCTTCTCCCGTTGACTTGGAGGTCCAAAACCGACACCTTCGAAACTTAAATAATGCCGGTGCTGGGGTGTTTTATACTTGAATTTCCCTTCTTCTTCGTCTGCTTCTGCAGCTTTATTTTGTCTGGCGTTTGTTTGTCCCGTCACGTGGGAAAGCACCTTCCTATAAGCTTCTTCGATCCTTATGAACGTTGCAGAGTCAGCCGTAGGGGAGCCACCGTCTGGATGGTACTGCTTGGCAAGCTTACGAAAAGACTCCCTGACATCATCTGCAGAGCATCCCTCATCCAGATTCAGCAGCCTATAATATTCTCTCATCTTCTTTTTTGATTTAAGAGTGGACATCATCCTACTTCTCATGACTCCAAGATAAGGCAGCATTTTCATTCGAATTGGAATCACTGTGGCACTGGCCAGGCGAGGCCTGAAGATCTGAGTCATCATCGTGTGCAAAGGGGTCACTGTTGCACCCACAGTTCTTCCTACCAGCGATCTATAAAACGACAACAGATACAAGGTGAAGACAGCCATGTTACCTGATGATTTCATATTCTCGGCAATAAGGCAGAAAGCACAACGTGGGGCAGTTCTTTCTAAGGCAGCTGCCAACCTCGTACTGTGTTTCCCTTATGCTACCAGGAAAATGGAGGTTGACGGTGTCTAGCATCAACATATTGTGATGTAATCTGTATTCTACTCACTAACCACAAAAGTTTAGAGCAGGCAAGTTCTTCGAGATCATCTAACCTAATCTTCTCAGTTTAAGAGAAAATGTAAGCCCAGAAGGTTAAGCAGCATAACCAAGTCACGGAGCAAGGAGTTGGCAAGACGGTTAGGTAAGGGCACAGTGAGATGTCTGTCTGTGTCCCCAGCAGATGATCCACTTCATCAGCTATTTATTTATCAACCACTTATTTAGTGTTTCACTGTCTTCATTGTCTCGTGGAGCCTTCTGATGAGAAGACTTAACACAAGAGAAACAGAGGGCATGCCAGAGTGGATACCGAGTCCGACACCAACTGAACAGAATCCAGTCCCAAAGACTTTAAGCCCTATAGCTCTTTAGGGAGGAGCTATGATGTGCTAGATGTAGGAAAACTAAGATAAACGTGAGCCCTCCCTACAGGTTAGCTGTTACTTGTAAACGCATGGTAGAACTGAACAATAAAAATAAAGAAGATGTAAAAAATAAATAAACGCATGGTAGAGCATAAGGAAAAGACTTGTACACAGATAATGGCAATGAAATTATGCGAGTGGTTTAACTGTGTCTTTTTTTTGTACGAACGCTAAAACGGAGCTCCCGGGGACTCCAATTTTCTACACAACTGGGGTCAACGGCTCTCAGAGCCGGTTGGGGGTGGTGGCGGTAGTGCCAACGGTGGTCGTTGCGCGGGTCGGGGGGAGGGTCAGTCCCAGCGCGCGACACGCCCGGCCCGGGCCCCCACTCACCTTTATGGAGTCCCGGAAGGGGCTCCGCAGAGGCCGCCCCCACGCCGCGCCTCTGCGCATGCGTGCGAGGTTCGCCCTTTACTCCCGGGGTCTCCACCGCGGCCGCCGCGAGTGTCCTCGTCGGACTAGACTAGACTCGACTGTGTGCCCTTTCCCACGAGGGGACTGGAGAGGCCGCGGACGGCAGAACCGTACCTAACTGGGACCTCATTGGGGAGCCCAAGAATCTCAGATGGAGCTGTACCCAAGAGGACACAGGTAGGACATTTCGGGAGGCGGGGTCCCGCTCAGGGGCAACCCGCTCCTGGTCGTCAGGTGGGCCGCTAGATTGGGATTGTGGGAGTTGTAGTTCGGGGCGGGGAGAGGGCTGCGGATCAGCTGTGCGCCTGCGCCTGCCGAGGAGGCGGGGAGCGTGCGAGGTGTAGCGGAAAGGTCACGGAGGCGGGTAGGGGTTATCGCGGAGTGCCTTAAACGGTGAGCATTTGGGGAGCGGAAGCCGGTCCGTTTCCCTGAACAGCGGCTTCAGACGGGACACCTGCGCGGGGACAACACTGGTCTACCTAATTCAGAAAGGTGTAGCTGACCAGGCTAAAACCTAGTCCTCCATCGGTTCAGCAAGAATGCAGTGAGCAGCTCGCTTACCCAGGCGTTGGTACTGGCTGCGGACAGTCGAGGACAACATCCAAATAGGGGTCTCCTGGTTTTAAATTCAGCCACTGACGTGGTGACTTAAATACGGTCAGGTGATTTTAAAAAAGGAAGAAGAAAGAACAATTTGGGAAGCAGACCTGGGTTGAAAATGCTGTTTCTTTCATTTGCTTTTCTATCCTTAAGGTGAGAGTACCTATAACTGGTAAACGTGTAGTTAGCACTTAGTTTTTGTCAGACACTGTGCCAAGTGCTTTAAATAGAGTCTCGTAATCCTTACAACAGCCCTTTGAGATAATTGCCGCTGTTTCCCACATTTACCTGTGATGAAATAATGATTGCATGACTCCTTGAGTTTTTGTGAGTTACACAATGTACGTAAACCACGTGGCACAGTACGTGGCACATTAAGCAGCACTATGACTATGTCTCCTAAAAAGAGCCAGAAATAAGTACTAGCTGTTCTAAGCTTCTGAGTTATAGACAAGATAATTTATTAACTTTCTCTGTTGTAGGTGCACAGAAAAAGCTTTAAATTCTGATTTGGAGGGATTTACTTACAAGTAAACAACGAACAGAAAAGAACTCCTGCGTGAAAGAAAATAGTGTTTCTTCTAGTCGACATCTTAAACACAGCATAAAAGAAAAAACCCATCAGTACAGTTTAAAAACCACTCAAACTAGTATAGCACTTTGCATTTCACAAATCTCATTTCGATATTTGCATCTTTGATTGATTGATAGATATTTATAGAGAAAGAGGAAGGGAGAGAAAGAGAAACATCTTTTTTTTTTTTTTAAGATTTTTAAAATTTATTTTTAGGGGGGAAGGGAGAAAGAGGAAGAGAAACATCAGTGTGTGGTTGCTTCTCCTGCGCCCCCTACTGGGCATCTGGCCCAGGCACGTGCCTTAACTGGGAATCGAACCAGCGACCCTTTGGTTCGCAGGCCAGCACTCAATCCATTGAGCCACACCAGCCAGAGCAGAAACATCTTTTTTTGTTGTTGCACTTATTTATTCACTCAATGGTTGCTGCTTGTATGTGCCCTGACCTTGGATGGAACTGGAAACCTTGGTGCATGGGGAGGATGCTCTAGCCAGCTGAGCTGAGCTACCTGGCCAGGGCTGATGTTTGCATCTCATAAGTAACTATAGTCTGAGGAGTTAAGGGACTCAGTTAAATTGGTAACTGGCCAAGCTAGGCCTAGAACTGTAAGTCTATTTCTCTTTCAGAGGATCAGTTTTACAGTATGATTCAGTACATGTAGAGGGTGAGCCGGATTCGGCGGAGTTATCCGTATAGAACACTTTCAGCTGCGAAATGTACACTAACTAATTCATTTGGGGGATTATTTTCCTAGTGTATAAGAAATGTAGATCTAGCCCTGGCTGGTGTGGCTCAGTGGATTGAGCGCGGGCTGGGAACCAGAGGGTCCCTGTTCGATTCCCGGTCGGGGCACATGCCTGGGTTGCGGGCCAGGTCCCCATGAGGGCCATGTGAGAGGCAACCATACATTGCTGTTTCTCTCCCTCTCTCCCTTCCTTCCCCTCTCTCTAAAAATAAATAAAAATTAAAAAAAGAAAAAAAGAAAAGAAATGTGGATCTAGCCCTGGCTGGTGTAGCTCAGTGGATTGAGCACGGGCTGGGAACCAAAGGGTCCCGGTTCGATTCCCAGTCGGGGTGCATGCCTGGGTTGCCAGCCGGGTCCCCAGTGAGGGCCATGTGAGAGGCAACCATACATTGCTGTTTTTCTGCTCTTTCTCCGTCCCTTCCCCTCTCTCTAAAAATAATAAATAAAAATTTTTAAAAATCTTAAAAAGAAAAAAGAAATGTGGATCTAGGCAGTTTCTGGTATTGATTCAGCTACCAAGAGTTGCTGCATTGCATTACCATTCTCTCTCTCTCCATATAGGTACTTTTAATCCAAAATCCTTTAAAAGTACTTCAGTATTTCCTCAAAACAAGAACATTCTGTTACATCACCATAACACCCAGTTCAGCAGATTTAACAGATACAATATTATTTAATGTACAGGTTTTTTTAACCCTGCTGTTTTTTTGACATTTTCCATTTGGCAGAAGAGGACTCTCTCTCCTTCTGTGGTGTTTCCGATGGACCCTAAACCCAGGTGAGTCCCAAGCTGCTCCTCACACGGGGTAGGGCATCGAGGACTCTCAGAAATGATGTGTAACTCCGGAATCAAGCGCTAATTTCTGCCAGATCTAGCTCAGAGCCGTGACACTTGACCTCCCTTCCTTGGCACAAGATCTAGAGGACAAGAAAATGTTTTTGACACTGAGGTCTTTGCCTTTAAATTATTCAGAAAGAATTAAAATCACATTATTGGAATATCAAGATCGAGTTAGGAATGCCTTCCTCTTTGGGGGGCACAACTCCCCAGCTCAGCACAAATGGGCAGTGGGAGGGTTTCTAACCCAGAAGCCTTAGAATTGCCCAGGGGACTTTAAACACCAGACACAGTCTTAGCTCAGGCAGCTGCCCAGCATGAGCCCCCAGGCGGTGGTTCCAACGCATTGTCAAGGGGCCGAGGGGCCGGGACTAACACATAGCCAGGAGGGACAGCAAAGCCGTGGTCACCTGACCTCTCTAACCGAAGGGTTTGAAAAGAGGCCCTGTGGAAATCGGCAGTTGGGGATTAAATCCTGTGAAGTGTTTCTCCTGAAAAACCTTTGACTAAGGCAGGGTAGCCACTGAAGTATCACATCAGGAGACCAAGATGGGGCTCCGTGGGCCCTCGGCATCAGTGCTGGTGAAATCACCTTGTTGCCTGCTAACCCCACACCAGCTTCTCATTCAGACCTGCTGCTGGAGCCTGGCCACTTCTCACTGAGTCAAGGTACACTCCCCGCTTCCCACCATGGCAGCCCCCAGACCGGCCCTTCCCAGTGAGGGTCCGCTTGTGCCACCCTTTGTGCAAACCTCCAAATGTCCCCCAGGCCACCCAAGGAAGAGCCTGAAGCTGGACAGCGTCCCAGGCCCTGCAAGGTCACGACCCCACCCGCTTTATTTATTTTAAAGATTTTATTTATTTTTAGAGAGAGGGAAAGGGAGGGAGAAAGACAGGGAGAAATAGCAATGTATGTTTGCCTCTCACATGGCCCTCACTGGGGACCTGGCCTGCAACCCAGGCATGTGCCCTGATTGGGAATCAAACCGAGACCCTTTGGTTCCTAGCCTGCGCTCAATCCACTGAGCTACACCAGCCAGGGCTCAAAGCCTATTGGGAAGAAACATGTCTTTCCCAGGACACGTCTCTAGAGATCACCTCTCCCTCTTGCTGACATTTTCTCCATGCTGCAGGTGGAGGGAGGCGTTCTCAATTGGGAACATAGAAAGTTTTCAGCCCTGGCTGGTGTAGCTCAGTGGATTGAGCGCGGGCTAGGAACCAAAGGGTCCCGGTTCGATTCCCAGTCAGGGTGCGTGTTCGGGTTGTGGGACAGGTCCCCAGTAGGGGGTGCATGACAGGCAACCACACATTGATGTTTCCCTCCCTCCCTTCCCCCTCTAAAAATAAATAAAATCTTTTAGTGTAAGTATAAAAAACAGCAAAAACTAAACATGGTGCAACGTACGGACAGATCTGTGCCTTCTGTTCCAGGTAACACGTTTCGGTGTGCTTTCTCTGTGTTTTTCAAACTCTTCTGCCTGGGCTCCTGCCTCGGCAAGGCCTCTCCAGCGAGGGCCACGGTGCTCACTCGGGCAGCACGGCCTTCTTCATCCGGAGGCCCCAGTAGAACGGGGCCCACAGTTGTGGAAGGTGGGTTTGAGCACACCCATCCCTAGCAGCCTAATGCCACATCTGCATTTCTCTCCGTTTAGGTCATGAACATCCCCATCTTTCAGATGCTGCCTTCCTTCCTAAGGGACCTGAGGACACCCTCCTCCCCTTCCACCCTCGGGTCCCCAGAGCTACAAG
>PVJI01024691.1:0-21478 GCA_004026765.1 Micronycteris hirsuta
ATTGACTTTAATTCTGCCTTGGTCTTCTTGCTTTGAAGCAAAGATATTAGAAACTTTGATTATATTACTAGAAACTAAATAGGGAAAAATGTATGTTTTTACCATTACCTGGTTAATTCATAATAATAAGATTTTCTGAGTAAAAATTTATCATAAATAATTTATATCCTAGGAATGGGGACTGTGTAATTTTAGAGATTTTGTTAATTTTGCTAAACATGAAATGCCTGAAATTGGAAACGCATCTTCATGTTGTCATCGAATAAACCGAAAATGTCTGACCCTGATGAAATGCGCACGTTTTGTTCAGTTCAATGGAAATCGATATTGATTCATCATCTTTAGTTCACTGGATGTAACATCCAAGTGTCAAACTAAAAGCTCATCAGCTTCATCGACGATTAAATTTCCTTTAAGACAGAGATGTGGGGAATTGAATTTGCTTATTATAAATGGAAAAAAGATTGGATTGCAGCCTAGTTCCCAGAATGATTGAATCTTTCTGAGTGAAGCAGTATTAAATAAGATGATTAACAAGAGACTGTATTTTTTCTTTTATAATGAGAATAAATCAGCTTTCAGGGTGAGTGCCAGAGATCCGCATACAGTCATTCAAGCAGTTGGAAAAATGAGTAATGGAAACCTCATAGAAAATTAACATTTTTTAAAAATGTCCGGATTAGCAGAGAAGCAGCCTGCCACTTCCAACTGCACAGTAGCAGAGAAACAGTGAAAACAATTCTCCAGCCCTAGGTTGTGCAGTCAGTGGGGAGAAGGAGGGGTCTATGCCACTCAGAAGGTTTCTGAACGCTGCTTGCCCTTCCCTGAAATCCGTCAAGGTAATGCGCAACTCACACCTGACATAGGTCATTGCTGCCTCCACGAAGCACTCAAAGATATTATGAGCTGTCTTGGAATACCAGGATATACAAACATCAAGCTGATCTCATCTGGAACCTTTGAATTCTTAGTTTCTTTGACGAGTGTGCGCAGCAAATAGATGAGTATCATAGAGAAGAGACGATGACAAAGAAAGGTGAAATCATTTTTATGAAGTGTCTTTATATGTAATGTAAGAAAATAAGTTTGGATGGCTTCCCTGGAGACTATCTCAATTCTGCACAGAAGCATTGCTTCTTAGTTAACAACTGTGTATACGGCTTTGACACAACAATCGCAATGAAGCACTCTTTACCTACCCTCAAGACACTTCATTATTTCATCTTGACTCCAATAACCTACAACTCTTTTCCATATCTACTTCTAAAATATATTAGCATTTATACCTAATAATAGCTTTAAAGTACACAGTAATATTTATTTATACCATGCCACTTCATGCCCCAAAATTAATCCAATATTAGGATGGCCAGTGTTATCAATAACCGCTACCCTACTATCTGAATTCCTCAATGTCCCCTGATAGGAAAAGACTCAAAACCTGACATTCTCCACTATATAATATTCAAATATTAATCATATGAATTTTGGCTATTGTTTTACTCAAATGTCTTTCAGTATCAGGTCATGGATATTTATTTTATACTTTGGATTGGAATCCAATACTAAATACATTGGCCATTGGCCATCCAGTTCGTTTTTCTATTTCAGTGACGATAAATTTAGTATCAATAATTTTCATTTTCCTTTATAGTTTCCAACTGCTCTTTTTACTTTGTCCATTAATTCATTAAGGCCATATTTTCTTTTAGTGTATTTTATCCCGATTTGAATATTTTATAGTAGATGCAGTCTGAGAAACCCAGCATTTGCGCCATCACTCAGTTGGCTTCTATCGGCTGCATATTATTTTTAGCATGGAATCCACTTACGTGTTTCTTTGACTGACTAGTAATTTTTTAAGTTTATATTGCACATTATAAATTATACATTGTGGAGTTTCTAGGTTATTTTAATGATACATTATACATTTTGGGGTTTCTAGGTTCTTTTACTGTCTTCTAAAAGCACTGATTTTTATTTTAGTGGACAGTTCAATTACCAGCTGGTCTCCTTGAACTGGGAAAGGCTTGATTTTATGTCCTTTATACCTGAGGAAAGCTCAGTGTGTTTCTCAAACCTCTCTACATTAGCAAGAATTAATTTCCAAACTCCACCTCTGCTATAGATATTATCGAGGCCTGGTTTCAGACTGGGTTGGGGCCAGTCTGTAGGAGTCTTATTCTAGAATGAGGATGTAACTCCTAAAGCGCGGGCTCGGTGGGTTCTCTGCTAGGTGCCCAGTGTACTAGGGATGGGTCAGAACCCAACGTCAGCAGCACGTCTCAGTGTCTAGTCTCTATGCTTCACTCCCTACCTCAGAGTCGCCAGCTTCTGCTGAACTTGCACAGCCTCCTTCTGTGTACAGACAACCCAATCCATAACCACGTAATGGGGGGGAACTTCACCTTGACTTCCTCGGACTTCTCTCTTCTATATGGCTCTCATTTATAGATTGGACCCGCTTCACCTGCCCCAAACTCTCATTTTTGCCTTCTCCGTTCAGTGGGACCACATCATTTGTTTGAACTTCACTGCACACTGGCGAGAATTTGTCCCCAGAGAGAACAGCACTGAATGGGGCTGCTCTCTCTCTCTCAGGGATAAAGATCTTGCATTGGCTGTTGTCAAATGTAAAACTCTTGATATGTTTATATGCACATGTGTTTACATACACACAACACACATGCACTTGTTTGTTTGTTTGATTTTTTACCATTTACTATGAGAGGGCAAGTCAGGTCCCAGATGAAAAAAATATTCTGCTAGAAAGTGAGTTGAAGTTTCTCTTTTTAAAAAACATACATTAAAAACTGCCTATTATCATTTTCACTTTCACTGTTGCACTTAATAACTTTATTGTATATTAAATCTTATTTTCCCATTTTTCTTCCATGTAAAATGAGAGTTTTCTTAGAGAGTTCTGGGAATTACCTATTGATACATTTCCCCCATTTATGTAGATTTTTAAAGGATCTCTAGAGTATTTCCAAGTTGATTTCTAGACAACCGTTCAAAAAGAAGCACCAAGTGGTTTCTGTGGTTTGTATTTAATTGTATACCATTATCGCTGAACCACAATCAGAGATTTAAAGCATAACATTTGATTAAAAGGGAATGAAATTGGAATAAAAAAAATTTCCTCATTTCCCCAGAATTTTCAGAGCAAGAGTCCAAGATCAATCCTGTCTCCAGAATTCAAATTGTACTGAATTCTCTCTGTCGCTATCTTTATAACTTCATCCATCTTTAAATGCTTTTTTTTTTCTGTCCAGCATTGAATTCTCTTCTGCTAAGTTTATTCACCAAATGTTTTTATAAGCCTAGGAATCATGCCTTTGGACAGTATGCATAGTACTTCTCATTAACTTAGTATTTTTATTGATGTGTTTTAAGTGGCTGCAATCCCCTAGCAGGACACGGCCTTTGATCCTTTGTCCCCCGTGAGCATCTTCCATGAGTAACTTCTCCTATGTGTCGAGCTCCCACTAGGCTGTGTATATGGATTCTTATGCAGTGCGTTAATCAAATAATTAATTAAATATCTAGAGACTGATTTTACTTACTTGATCTTTTAAAGATTATAACTCATAAAATAATTATCCCCACAGTCACTACACTGCCGTCCAGTGGAGCAGATTTCATTGCAGATGGTTTAGAGCATCTATCAGATAAAATCTGCCAGCATTGCCTCTTGAAGCTAAATGGTAAGGAAATAATTATTGCCCTCCTGTAATTCTACCTTAATCACTAGTAATTCTTTACCCTTTGGGAACATGACTTTTCTTCCAAGTGATCTCGGCCTTATGGAAAATTTGAGAAGTGCCTCAACATGGCAGAAATGTAGAATACATGTACGACAGTGGTGTAAAATGCAGATCAAAATGCAACTAAGTAGACCATAAAGGAAATCTTTAGAAATAAACTGTCATAAAATGAACCTAGAGAGGGAAATTTCACTAGAGTTTAATTTTTATCTGTTGTTCCTTTGATATTACCCAAGAGCCGTTGAAGGGTTTTAAGCAAGCATGTAACAAGGTCAAGTGTTCATTTTGGTATGCCAAAGACACATCAACCACCCAAACGCTAGGAGTGACCTACCCAAGGTAAGATGACACAGTTGGCTGTGGCAACAGTGTCCTTGGCTCTTCTCATCCCTCTGTACTACTCTTGATGGGTGGGCACGTTGACCGCCGAGGCCACAAATTCCTAGTCCTCCTTCCCCCGTTGAAGGAGGAGCGTGTCTAGAGGATTGATCTTAGCTCGCTGAGGATACGCCATTTGATTAACTTAGCACTCATCCAGAAGACAGATTTCAAAACCTCTTCTGTGTTAAAAATGACATGCCATTTATTACTTTAATAGTTTCATCTAAATGCCTGAATATATGCTAGTGGAAACTTTTGAAAATTTCTAACGGTATGAAAAGTACAAAGGAAAATTCACTGGGGATGTGCAAATCTCTTGCCTCCTAGACAGGTTCTTGACAAGGGAGCAGAGTTTGGAGGATTACTAACAATAGAAGTGCACTTGGGCCATTGCTGCTTTGGGGTATAATAACAAGAACTTTAACAATGGAAGATACTTACATGCTAATGCTATACATATCATCCATAGTTGATGAGCCATTTCGTTGTAGCCTCAATTTTAATTTTAGTTGCTTATATATTTAGTGAGTGCTATGGATCCTGGCATGTTGCCTAAAAAGTATAGAATTTTAGATTTGAAAGATGGTTCAGGACAACAACTTCACATTTATTCTCTTCATGGCGACATTTTCAAACTCTACTTTTCCTCGTCTGTCAAGGCTTTCTAAATTTCCCCAATATTCACCATTTTTCCTTAGATAAGCCTATTTTTAATTTCCTGTCTTTTCAAAATGTTTTAATAGGAAATAAAATTATGTTAAGACAAGAGGGTCCAAGAGATGAGAGGCAGGGCCAATAATTGAATAAAATTTTATAAAATAATGGAATTTACCCTTCTTAAAATTTCTCATCTAGTCACATCAGGGATAAAGATTCTAGGCAAGAGAGGGTTACAGATAGATTCTGGTGGATCTTGGAGAGAATATCATCCTGTTATACTGATAACACATCTTATTCAAGTCCTGTGCTAATCCAAATTGGCAAAACTTAGATGGCACACTCTATAATCTTTGTACTTATAAGTAAAGTAGCAGGATGAATTTTAGGCAGACATTTCTTAAAGTAAATTTATTTTCTTGGAGCCAGATCTTGTTTTTTGGGGTTCACAATGTCCATGTTGCATTTTCCAATGATTATTCTTATATATTATTAGTAGTAGTATTATATTGCTTAAACTTATGCCCCTAACATAGAAAATATTCAGGCAATGGAAGGTGGGGAGGGAAGGAATGCTTTCTAACCCTACCCAGTTTTAGCATCTTTAAACACCCCTGCAAAATATGGATGTCCCCCTCAGTCCTCCAGTGTGAACAGATTTTGGAACTTTAAAGGCAGGAATAGTCTCCCTTATTTCCCTGCTATCATGTTGTTATCTTTCTCCTCTTAGGTAATGGAACACCATAATGACTGAGTACCTTAGGATAAGGTAGGACAAGAAAAGTAGAGGGAGATTAGAGCTTTTTTAAAGAATCGAATACATTATCTTCTTATACATATCTTTGCTATCCTATAGTGCCTTTCATATAAACATCCTAATTAAATATTTGATGAGTAAATGAATGACCAGCATGAACTATGTTTGTATCATGTAATCTGAGGTGAAGAGAACACCTTGCAATTTCAGAAAATAACATTAGGTAGCTGTGACCCTTGAGAGACTGCGGCTGCAGCTGGAGCTCACATAAATTCAGTGTGTTCATGTTTTGTGGCTGAATATTCAAAAGCATAGCCACTAGTTTAGAAATTGTTTGAAATTTATTTCCATTTATAAAAGTGCCCCCAGATTTAAAATGAGTGGCTCCCCAAATTAGCAGAGCTTTATATTTGGTCCCTCCATCAAAATTTAGTTCCTATTCAAGGTTGTATGATGTTTTCTTTTACATCTTTCTGTTGAATGTATTGTTTGTTGACCACCTATTATGTGTTTAGCACCACATACAAAAAACAAACTCTTTATATCTGTGCTCATAAAGGTAAAAGAAAATATATAACATAGGAAGCACATGTAGCCAGCCACATAGCATGAGAAAGAAGGAGTAAAGTAGGTTATGAGGGTTTGTGAAGGCGAATTCATGGTGGCGACCGCAATCGAGAAAGACAGACAGTAGATGAGAAGCTGGTGTTCTGAGTGAGTAGAATTTGGTTACGCTGAAGGTAGGAAAGGAGATACAGATGTTGACATTCCACTGCCATTACCAAATCATTTTGTCCTTGACTTTCCCCCATGTGCAGCCCTGTGTTCCCTGCAGCATTATTCACAGTAGCCAAGATATGGAAGCAACGCAAGTGCCCATCAATAGACAAGTAGACAGAAAAGATACCGTGCATATATACGATGGACCAGTACTCAGCCATAAAAAAGAATGAAATTTTGCCACTTGTGACAGCACGGACGGACCTGGAAGGTATCATCAGGCTAAGTGACAAACAAATAACATCTGATTTCACTTATACTATGTGGAATCTAGAGAACAAAATAAATGAACAAAATGGAAGCAGACTTGTAGATACAGACAACAAACTGATGGTTGCCAAATGGGATGGGGGTGGAAGGACCGGGTGAAAAAAAGTGAGAGGATTAAGAAGAAATAATTGGTAGTTGAAGAGTCATGGAGATGTAAAGTTTAGCATACCGAATATAGGCAACAATATTGCAATAACTGTATGAAGCCAGGCGGGTACTAGAATTATTGAGGAGATCACTCCATAAATTGTATAAATGTCTAATCACTATACTGTACATCTGAAACTAATTTAAAATAATATTGAATGTTAACTGTAATTGAAAATAAAAAATAAAAGTAAATTTTTAAACAATACTTTTATTCCTTAGGGAAAAAACCTCCCACGTCAATCACACCCCCCCCCCCCATCAACCACTTTCCTCACCTTGTACCACACAGACATTGGGTCTCATTGCTTCTCCTCTGTCCCCCACTTTTCTCTATGGGATACAAAATCTATGATCACTTTCTATATATTTTAAGTCACTTTTCTTTCTACATAGTTCTCTGATGAAATGTTATTCAATGCCTTTGTTTGCTTCTATGATTGCTGTTCAGCTTTTGACATAAATTCTTGAACTTAGATGTTTTAGTCCAATCTTAGTCCTTAAGGAAGTTGCAAGTACTTATTTCTCTAATACCTACAATTAATCAACATGCCTTTTCCAAAAGTGGAAAAGTGAAAGACAAATTATTTTTACTTCCTTTCTCTGCCAGCACTGAAGTTAAGCTAGATTGGCATCATTATGCTATAGCAATCCATCCAAGTACGCTCTTCATTCTAGTCTTATAGTCTCTTCAAAACATTAAAATAGATTTTATTACAATTTTGAAACTACAAGTTTTAGGTAATTGCATGTTCTCCTTTAAAACTCTAGAATTTCTACTTTTTCCTTCCATAGCTGCTGATCAAATGCATGTTTTTATGAAATTCCTATGTAAATTATTGCCACAATTTTCCTAACCTAAGTTTAGTCTCAACATACAATATCTATCTTATATATATACAAATTTTTACTTAAACATATTTCATGCTTCTAACATTAGATAAATCCTAGAAATTCATATTTTTCCGAGGTACCAGAACAATTGTTCTTTGACTGTTTCTGTAATGTGAGGCAAATATTGACACAGGGAAATCCCCCAGGTAGGGCTGCCAGATAAAATACTGAAGACCTAGTTAAATTCGAATGTCAAATAAATAACGAATAACTACGTGTGTGAATACGCACATGTGGGTCACATTAAAACTGCATTAATCATTTCTTTTGAATTGAAATTTAACTGGGCCTCCTGTATTTTTATTTGGCAACCCTACCAGAAAATGATCCCCAAGACGCCCTCGGACTTCCCCAGAGACCCTGCTTCATCGTTTTCTTCCTTGCTCTTTGTCCACTTTGCTCCTTCATTACTTCGCTTAGTCCTTTCGATGGTTGTTGTCACTCCAGCACAGCCTTTGGTTTGTACACTCCCTGCCTCTGGCTTCTCACCTGACATGTGTGTACTTGCTGTCTGAAACCGTCTAAGCATGTCCTTAGTATCTCCTCAAAAATCGTCCATTGCTTTCTAGTCTACACATGATGAAATCCAAATTTCTCTCAGCTGATTTTCTGTCTCTTTCTTAATTGGGTGCATGTTTCCATTCAGCCGCTGTCCTACGAATTCCCCAAATTAATGTCTCCCTGCAAACACCTTCGGCATAAATGTATCTTTTGATACTTCTAACATGTTGACCATACGACTTCCGTGCCCAAGATATCTTCTTCCTTCTCTTCAGATTTTCCTGTTAAGGTCTTGCACACAAATTCCATCTCTTGGATGCTTTCCTACCCTTTTTACTTCTCTCCGCAATTACTCTGCTATTGAATTTACTTGTGACAATAACTTTAACCCGTGATCATGTGCTGCATTTTGCTTTTTAAACAATGTTACTTCTTTCTCACTCGATGAAATACTAATATTTTTGAGGTCACTGAATATGTCCTCTGTTAAAGTGCTAATCAAACAGCAGGCACTCAATCAATAGGTTGCACATTGATTGGGAGATGATAATGACCTCCTAACAGAAAGGGTACCGATTTTCGTGGAGAAGGGAATGATTGAAATAGTGTTAAGAGGGTGTGGGGACAGCCATATCCTCTGCTGTGCGGGGTGAACGTTGTGTTTATTTATAACCAGAGGGCAGTTCAAGGTGAGAAAGCATTAGGCCTTAACCATGCTTCTTAGAGGGATATCCTACAATTCTCTGAAACAGAGTATTTTTGCAGAGTTCATTTCAATGCTCAGAAATCTGCTTGTTCTGGTTGCTCTCCTTTGCGGCTCCACGCTGATCCACTACTTCAAGTTCAAATTCCTACAAATGGTTGCTTCCTGGCATTGCAAGAAGTCATTGCATTACATTTGAGACCAGATCAGCGGAGGTCAAAGTGCAGGCTACTTGATGGAAGGTTTGTCATTAGCAAAATGGTCATTTTAGAAATTGTCCTGAACTTGATCCGAATACAAATAAGACACAGACGCCTTTGATCTACAGACTGAGTCCCAGCCATGGCCTACTATTTTTTCTCCAGTGCTATATTTCTAGAGTTCATATAAATCAATTTACAGGAACATTATTTATTCCTCTCTCTAAGACGATTTGCCAGAATGAGGTCAGAATGAAAGATTAATATGACAGCTAATACTGCAGCAAGAAGAAACCTGTTTTACAATTAGGGTCAAATCTTAAAGGGGCAGGAGCCCTGCTCTGCCAGAAAAGATTAAATTCAGTCTCCCGTTAAGACAGCTGGTCGATCCTAGTGAAGGGTGTCTCTGGCGGAACAGCAGTGACACAGGGCACCTTGCATTTGAGATCCTAGCTTGGCAATCCCTTTAACCTCTCGGAGCCTCGGTTTTGTCACCTGACAATGAGAAAGGGGGTGTTGCGAGAGTTCAAGCTGACCATCGGCGGTGACAGAGTCTCTCTGTGAAGAGCAGCCACTTGTGATAAATGAAGACGCTTGAATCCACCCCTTATATATCTCTCCTCGCCGAGGAACCAAAGCTTGAGTCTAAGTAGGAATTTATAAAGCACTTTTCTATGGTAAAGCTCTCTCAAGTGCTATGTCTCATGTATTTAAAAGAAAATGCTCCATTGATAAACAAAGCATTTATTACTACCCTTGGAGTTCCCAGAGAAAGAAGCTGAATTGCAGAAAAAGTGTGTGGAACAGTGAGAGGTTTCTAAACAAGCCTCAGGAAGTTGGGTAAATTTTTAACTGAGCCACCGACTCCTGGATGGCCTGGAGCAGTGGCAGCCTCCGGTGAGTGAAGTAGAAATGCTGACCGAGACACACACCAGGGACTGGCGGAACACGGCAAGTCTATAAAGCAGCCCGGACAGGGGCAAAATGGTCCACAGAATCCGGGTTTTCTGGTTATTAAGTGGCACGGCTTTCCTCACTTGACCACTCGGCTTCTTTTCTGCAGTCATTTGCAGCACTGACTCTCCATTTACATGAAGAAATATAAATTTCTTTGCCCTTTAAAGTCCATCTGCTCAATGTGTGCCTCACGGTAAATGTGGCTCGACCACCAATGATTTGCTGCCACTGCGTGGGGGACAAAAATAAATCAAAAATGCATTTAGAACTCTGTCCAAATTACGGATTCAATAACTTAGTCCGAACTGTAAATCCGAGAACTGACTGCAGCGCAGCTGTCAATCAACTGAAGTAGATTCATAGCCACAATGGAAGCGACTAGAACTGCAGAAGTTATGCGTGCTGCACAATTTCAGCTCGAATGTGAAAAGCCTTTGGAGCGTTGGTGGGATATTTCTGGTCACCGGATAACGGAAAGAGGGAAATGTATAGAACATACACCATGGCCTTTAGTCAGACTGGCTTTCTGTTGGCCCAGTGGCCAGATGCAGAAGCTACTCATTATTATCGTTATTGTTATTTTATGGATGAGGGACTGAATGTCAGACAGGTGACACAGGTTGTCCTATCTCCCACGCTTCTAGAACACAGAGCAGGACTCCAACTGCCTGCAGAATCTTTCTCTAGACTCCCATCTCTTCACAATCACATTACACTGCTCCCCCTACAGTTCCAGGTAGGGGAAGGTGACTGGTGGGCGGATTTTCATAGTCAGATAGTCAGTTGAAAACCACCTCAGTGGGCTAGAAAAGATAAAGGTGCCCAGAAATCGAAAGTGTGTTGGATGTGTCACCTTAAATGTCGAAAGGGTTTAATTCTTCCTTGTTCAGATGTATTATTTCAGCTTATTAGGTGTGCATTCCATCTGTGCTGTTTTCGTCTCTTACCAGAATGACAAGGACAGGAGTTTTCCGAATTAGATGCTTTGGCTTTTCTGAGTTTGCTAATGACTTGCCGAAGCCACCCCACCACTGCCTACGGCTTCCTCCTTCCCCCTACACAAGAAACATTTGGCCACGTCAGGGGGCATTTTGAGAATTAAAAAGAAAAAAAAAACAAAACAATTTTATACCAATAGCTCAGTATTCTGGTTCTCATAGATCATATATTAGGGTGAGATCATCAATTTCATTTATAACTTAATAAACTCTGCAGGATAGGCTCTGTGTTTGCTGTTATCTAATTCTTTTTTTTAATTACTTTATTGTTGTTCAATTACAGTTATTTGCATCCTCTCCACTCCCCTCCCCCCTCCCCCCAGCCCCCACTTTGTTATCTAATTCTTAAAATAGCATGGGGAGGAAGTTCTTATCAGCATCGAGGGGAGCAAACTCTCAGGCTCCTCGTGGCAAAAGTAAAAGGAGACTCTCCTCAATAGATGGTGTTGTGAAAACCAGTTACCCACATGCAGAACAATGAAACTGGACCCTTAACTCACACAATATACAAAAATCAACACAAAATAGATGAAGACTTAATTGTAAGATCTGAAACTTTAAATTACTGGAAGACAAGACAACATAGGGGAAAGGTCTGGGCAATGATCGTCTTACATGTGACACCAAAGGCACAGGCGACAAAAGAAAACTAGTCAAGTCGGATCACGTCAAACTATGGAATAAGATAAAATATTTGCAAACCGTCTCTCTGATAAGGAGTTAACATCCAAAACATATCAGAATCTCATACAACTCTGCAAATCAAAGTAGCCGACAGATGGGCAAATAACCTAAATACACATTTCTCAAAAGACGTACAAATGGCACATAGGTATATGAAAACGTGCTCAGCATCACTCATCATCAGGGAAATGCAAATCAAAACCGCAGTGAGATGTCACCTCACACCTGTCAGAATGGCTGTCGTCTAAAAGACAAAAGGTACATGTTGGGGAGGATGTGGAGAAGGGAACTGTTGGTTTGAATGTCCCTTGGTAAAACCATTATGGAAAAGACTATGGAGTTTCCTTAAAAAAACTGAAAATAGAATAAAACATATTATCCTTCAATTCACACTTCTGGGTATTTATCCAAAGAAAATGAAATCAGGATCTCAAAGAAATACCTGCATACCTGTGTTCATTGCAGCATTATCCTCAATAACCAAGTCCATCAAAAGACAAATGAATGAGGGAAATGTGATATATGTATCACATATATATATTATTCACAGGATGATGGAATATTCAGCCTTGAGAAAAAGTGTGCCCTACCACTTGCAACAACCTGGGTAAACCTGGAGGACATCGCGCTAAGTGAAGTCAGCCAGACACAGAAGGACAGACACTGTATGATCTCACTTATGTGTTGAATCTAAAATGAACTCATAGAAGCAGGGGGTAAAGGGGTGGTGGTTTCCAGGGACTCAAAGGAGGAGAAAAACGAGATGCTAGTCAAGGGGCACGGAGTTTCAGTTACTCGAGATGAGTAAGTTCTGGACATCTAATGTACTGTAATAGGACTATCGGTAACAATACTATATTGTATACTCAAAATTTGCTAAATTTGTGTTCTTGCCATGAAAAAAAAAAGACAAAGAAAAAAAAATGGTAACTATGCAAAGTGATGAATTTTTTGATTACCTTGATTGTGGTGATTATACCACAAAGTATATGCATATCAAAAATCAAGTGTATTCCTTAAAAATATACCATTTTTGCCAGTAGATACCTCAGTACACAGGGAGGAGGCAATAGACATGTGAATAAAAACAAATATGAGCTACCACCTGGATGTTCTTGAGGACATTATGCTGATTGAAATAAGCGAGTCTCAGAAGGAAGAGTATCATGTGATTCCTCTTACATAAAGTGGTGAGTATAGACACAGCCGCAGAGAGCGACAGAAGTGCGGTTGCCAGGGACGGAAGGAGGGGGAAGTGGGGAGCAGTGATCACGGGGACAAGGTTCAGTTGGGGAAGATGAGAGAGTTCTGGGGATGGTTGTACAACAATGTGAGTGTACCTACTACCTTAGAACTGTACACTTAAAAATAGCTAACATGGGGAATTTTCTGCTACATATATTCTGTTGCAACAACAACATAAAAGAAGCAATGCCAGGAACTTACTTTGTGAACTTTGAGAGCATGCACTAAATTTAGCATGTAATTTACTTTTCAGTTGTTTCAGAGAAGGAAGATTATATAATAATGCATTTACAAGGAAAAAATATTTTACAATTTAAGTACTTACTGTACGTCAACTCGTCACTTTAAATACAGATAGAAAAGGACACTGTACTCAGCAAATGAGGAAATCCAAATCTCTAGAACCTCCCAAATCTCTAGGTCTTAGCACACAAAAGGGGGGCTCATCACTGCCCCTCTCTGGGTTTCAGTATCGTTGCCCGTAGAATAAGTCACAGGGATCTTCTCTCTGTTTAGCACAAACATTGATCTTTTCTCATACTCTAACCTCAATATTCATGAATTTCCTGTGTTCACCTTAAAACGATCATCATTGATTCTAGCTTTGGCTTTCGTCTAAATTTTTAACAAATGCCACAGAGCAGACTCTTAAATAAGACAATTTCTCCTAGCAGAGAGAGTACCCATTTGTATTTACACTTATCTAGAATGTTTCTCATTTCTTCATCATAGGGAGAGAGGCCAAATACAGTGAGATTTTCTTATGTTCTCTAGTAAGAGTAACAGAGAGATGTAGTTTGGCCCTATATTGTAAATACTTCTATAATTGTCACCCTCTTAATTAGAAATTATTTATATAATGTTCTTTTTATGAGTCGTTTATTGAATCAAGGGCATGTTGGCCTCAAATATATATATAAGATAACCAATTCTTGATGCATTGCCATAAATTCATTTTTTCTTTTGAGATTTTCCACACACAGTATTCACCTAGAAAGAGAAGACATAACATAAACTACTAGAAATCATTTTCTGTCTCTTCTCTCATCTCCCTCCAAATTGGGCATTTTAATCCTAAAAGGCACAAATGCAGGCAATAGAAAAATAAAACTATACAGGGAACACTGTATGCTTCACCTAAATCTAAATATATTTGTCACTTGTCTAGAAGCCATAATCTCAAAAACAAACAAACAAACAAACAAAACAGCAAGGTTCCTCAAATGTTAGTTCTTCCTAGGTGATTGCTCATAAATGAATGCCATTTTTAAATGTTCTATAACCAACATAACTTCAGTCTACTTGGCTTCTCTCATAGCAAAAGAAAAGGAAATGGTGGCAAAGAAAAGGAAAGAAAGCATTTGTATATTAGGCAAACTAAGAAATGGGATAACACGCTTACATCATACGCATGCAATTATGGTTGACCACTACCCCTGTAAACTGGATAAAAATTCAGTGGCCGTTTTCTAGACTGTATACACGTCCCCCTCTTTTCTGCTTCAGTTTCTACCAGAATGAGTCTGCGGATGTTGAAGTGCCATTCCCGATTGTGTGTATGTGTGGTTTTGCACACGTGGTATGGCGAGAAAGAGGGGTTGGAGAAGAGAGAATTAAATTAGTATTCAGATTCTGCATCTAGATGGTATTACATGTGACGAACAAGTTTTAGAAAACATAATATCTCGGTCTTTGAAAAATCCACAGACTCTTCGAAAATCAGAACTGTTAAAGGATAGCATATTAATAAGTAGCGTAGATTGTGTATGTCGCATATTAGTAAGTCCCTGAGGCTCATTGAGAAACGTCGGTCTATTATAATATGGTAGCCACTGCGCATGCGGTAGGAGTTCGAGACGGAGATTGTTCCCAGCAGGGATGCACAGCCAAGTTTAATAGAAAAGCTGAAGCCCGGTTACTTTGAAGGCAGATAGGATTTAGAGAATCAGAAAGAAGCAGGCGATGAGGCGATCGAGAAGTATTTGCTAAGTGAATTTATACATGACTTATTAATAAATAGATGAATAAATGGGGAGAAAATATAGCAGAAAAGTATAAGGGAATGACCACCCACGAATCATTTTGTGTGATAGATATTTAGTAAAAAGCATCGTGGAGATGTATCAGTTAAAATATGCTTCTCTCTCTGTTCTCACAGAGCTCGTATTACAGAGGGGAAAGAATGAATGGGCCTGTACAGAGAACGGCTGACCAAGCGTGTTAATTACCTCTGAGGATGGGAAACCCAGGGATACAGACGGCTGACTATGTGTTTATTGAAAAAAATCCCTGCACATAAGTTAACCTATGCAGTTCAAACCTGCGTTGTTCAAGGGTCAACTCTGTATGTATATGTAAATACATATAATGTATATACATTATATATTAGTTTATTTCCATACTATATTATAAAAAGTATTATTTGGCCACAAAAAAAAAGAAATCCTGTCATTTGTGACAATATGGATGGACTTGAGGGCACTTTGCTAAGTGAAATAACTCAGTCAGAGAAGGACAAATATGATATGATCTAACTTACATACGAACTTGAAAAAAAATAACTTGTAGAAACAGATAACAGGTTGATGGTCGCTAGAAGCAGGGACATGGGGAGGGTGGGGGGTGGTAAGTGAAATGGTTGAAGAGCTTCAAACTTCCAGTTATAAAATAAATAAGACTTTGGAATGTAATGTACAGCATGAATACTATAGTTAGTAATACTGTGTTGTTTATTTGAAAGAGAGATCTTAAAAACTGTCATCACTGGAAAAATTGTAACTATGTGTGGTGACGGATGTTAACTAAACTTACTATGAGGATCATTTTGCAATATATACGAATATTATATCATTAGTTTGTACACCTGAAACTGCTATGTCAATTATATCTCAATTTTAAAAGTTACTGGGGTAAAAAAAGAATGTTACAGGACTTCTCAGCTTTGTGTAGTTCTAAAATAATGTCATTTATATGTGATTGCCTTAAGCCTTGTGTCTCAGAGGTGGTATATAAGGAAGAACAAGCTCACAGCTGTTTCAATGGGTCCATAAACTTAGTCCTCATTTACTTTCCCAGTTCCTGAAATATTTAATTTTAAAAGACATGTTTGAGCAACTAGAATGTCCCAGTATTGGCTTTCTGAATCATGAGTTCTTTGGTAGAAAGGTCCAAAGGGAATTCCGCGAATGATCTCTTCCTAGCGACGGAGTAACACAAAAGCAACGCTGCAGTCCTATGAGAACGCCACGCCTGTGTGCCACCATAAAAATGTTGACATCGGGGTGTGCGTGCAGTCAGCACAGCAAGGACATGTAGGAGCAGAAGGCTTCTACAATATCTCCAGCCACTGAACTCGGGTTGATACAATACTTAGCCAAGATGACTCGGACCCAGGGCAAGAGGCCAAGGATGACTTAGTCAAGAAGGTATTTCGATGAGATGATCAGCGATGGAAATTGTGGAATTCTCAACTTCACAGGGAGTTGAAATACAGAGCCGTATTCCGTCAAGGAGAGGTCCCGCCATAGCAGGATATACTTACTCGTACCAGCAGGGCGATGTTGCTGAATCAGAGCGAGACAAAGGCCTGATTGTCAGACTGCAATTAGAAGAAGCAGAGGAGGCTACTTGAGCCTGAGAAACAGCAGCCAAGACTGTTGCTAAGAGAACTGGATGTGCTTATGGAGACCTGCTGCAAAGTGCTGTCTTTATTAAGCAGGCTTTATCTTAAAGAGAAGGCAGGTCCGTCCAGCTTCATGATGGCTAAAAGTCACACCTTTCTACGTCAGACTAGTTCCACAAAGGAGAGCGTGCTACGTGCTTGTCATGCTCCGAAGACACTGGTGAAGGTCTAGAAATTTCACTTTTTAATTGTTTTTTAATTTGTGGAATCAGAATTCACAAAGCTATTTAATCAGGGTCCTGATCAGTGTTGCCATGCAAAGGAGACAAATCATTTAGAAACGCAGAGGAGAAAATTATATTTTGTAATAAGTAATCAGAGAAGATTTCACAGAGCAAATGCATTTGATTTGAAGCTTAAAGTATTGGGAGTGAATTGAGGGACAGATATGGGAAAATAGCGTACATCGAAATGGGAATTGTGATTTTCAGATGAATTTTTAAAAGAATGAAAGAACAAGAACAGCAAGTGTCAAAGGTTGCACACTGCTATCTTCTTCCATTCTAGGAAAGCAGAGTATGGGGATTGAATTTCAGATTCTGATGTAGTCTTTTACTTCCTGTGTGACTTACTTGGTCTACCTCTCCGTTTACTCATTTCTAACAAATATCCCTAATAATACCATAGAAAAGTTTAAATAAAAGAATGCAAGTAAAATGCTTGGCCTTTAATAAGCTTTTTTTAAATGCTTTCTACCACCTTTGAGAATTACTTTTCTTTTATAAGAAGACTGAGTTTTAAAAGAAAGATAATGGAAATAAAAACACACTCGAAGAAAATGAAGAAAGACTTCTCACCTAAGAATTACACTGAGAAAAAATGACAACGATTTTCTATAAAATGGGGCAGAGGTAAGTGATCTAGGAGAATAATTGTCAACTTTAGGAAATTCACATTTTTTCCTGTACCCCACCCAGCAGGATGGCTCCTCCTAGTAAATTGTTAAGCATCTTTCAGCCCTGGCTGGTGTAGCTCAGTGGATTGAGCGCGGGCTGGGAACCAAAGGGTCGCCGGTTCGATTCCCAGTCAGGGCACATGCCTGGGTTGCAGGCCAGATCCCCAGTGGGGGCCACATGAGAGGCAACCACACATCGATGTTTCTCTCCCTCCCTTCCCCTCTCTCTAAAAGTAAATAAATAAATAAATTTTTAAAGGAAATTGTTAAGCATCTTTCAAGTTGTTGCCCATACATTATCAATGCCTCCAATAATTTCCTGATACTTCCAAACAGTAAGTGCTTCACACTGGTGATAAACTTACAGCTTATTCCTACCTCCATTTGGGTATAGCCTCTGTTGACATGTCTGTCCCAGCCCTACAGTGAGAGGCCACTGAATGCAAGCACCGTGTTCTAAGATGCTTTGTATTTGCAGCAACTATAAAGTATGTGGAACGCAAAAACAGCGTAACACATGCTTGCTGTAGAATAAACCAGAAAGACACTGAGAGCTGCTACTGGGGAACCAGGAAGCCTAGTGCTAACCACCAATTTGTGCTTAGAAACTTTGTCTAAATTTTACTTTTATTTACTGATGGTTTTTTTTTCTTGATATAACATGTAACATGAGAGGGAGAGAGGAAGGGAGGGAGGAGAAGAAAGTATTACCCCCTAAGCAAACAAAAATAAAATCCTATACTAGACCCACTAATATATATATATATATATATATATATACATATAATATATAATGCATCATTAATTGTTAAAGATTTTGAAGCTTCACAAACTAGATTTAAAACTTTCTTCCTATGAGCCATCTGCTAGGTTTCTGACATTCCTTCTTCACATCCTGTCTTCCTTTCTTTATATGAAGGCCTTCATAATAAGATGTTATCTACTTAAAATGTTTCACAAAATGTTGGCCTCTTTGTTTGAACTTCTATAGAATAGAGGGTTGGGTAGACTTTTGTGACTTTCAAATGGAAATATTTACCAAAAAGCCAACATATGGAGTAGCAGGTGGTCATCTCCCTCAGTGATGGCTGGGAGATGGTTGATTTAAAATGCTAAATGGAAGAGCAAAGAGTTCCCCGATGCATCATCCATGCTAGGAAAACAGCACATTGAGGCCCTTGCCCATTATTTATGAGCTTTTGAGAAAGGATGAACCCTTCCAACACCCAATGCTTTGTTAAGCAAATTCCATGGTACATGCTGGTATGCAAAGCATAATGATTCTGTCATCTATCAACTTTGAAACAGCAACTAGGGTGTAGTGGGTGGGGAGTAAGTTATTTTTGTGAACTGCTTAGAAAGTTACCATAAGTAGTTTATCTCTGAGGACAGGATTTGCCCTCCTCCCCAGCCTCTTAGCTTCGGGTTACTTTAAAAATAGGATTACATTTTTTTTGCAGTAAAACTAGAAAACTGTATCAGCCATGGGCCATTCCCCATGCCAAGGAAGTAAGAAGTGGCCCTGCCTAACCCTGATTCCAATAGGAAAGCATTCACAAAGTTATAAGAAAATCTTTAAATTATGTATGCTTCCCACTGTCATTACAGCCGAGAGATGATGAGGTTAGGTATCGAAGTTTCTTATGTCTGGAAGACTTAACACAAGTTTTGGCTTTCCATGTTAACATAACCAAACGATCTATACTTATTAAACAAGGGAACCAAAATAAGAACATTTTAAAAATAGATGAATATTTATGGTGATTCTATCTTGAAGAGAGTATGTCCTTTGCTGAAAGAAAATGTCGAGAAGGAATAAACAACCATTCTCTCTTCTCCCCCCTCTAATTCTGTTGTAATATGAAAATATTTTATAATTAGTATGAAGTTTTCTATTTATTAGTTCTTCCTTAAAATACCCACTTGCTCAATATCCTGTGCCTCAGTACGAAATTGCAATCAAATAAGCACTTCACTTTCCATTTTAAGTCAAAGGAAAGGAAAGAAAAATAATGTGCTGTCCATGAAGATTTTTAACTACAGCTATTCGTGGATGGAATCTAGATGAAAGCCAGATATTAACAACAACAACAAAAAGTTAGTTGCCCAGAAGTAACAAATGGATCACTGTAACCAGAGTGCGTGGCCATTGCCCAGAATGTCTGCAGCGATATGATGATACCAGAGTTCTAAGGACTTACAGGGTGTAGTTGCCTTTCCAACTAGCTCCAAATGAGTTAGACTGAGGTTTCTGTTTCTGTTCTGTCAATAACAAATTCCACACAACTCGGGTTACATCTCTGAGCATTAATGATTTTGCCTGGATTCCATTTCCCCGAATATCCTATGACTATAACCTTCTAAGATTCTTTGAATGTATCCTAAGAAGGGTCTTCCAACCAACAGAGTTGCATGAATGGCCATGTGTGTTGAGGGTATGATATTTATGTTTATACAAACACGCACAAACGTTGCCTAGAATTTCATGTTATGACCAAATCCGGAAGGGTATTAAATGCTGGATCATAACACAGACATGTTCTGTAACTAATGCAAACACATATAACAGCTTTTTAAGCACAGGGATAAGGTGATTTATGTTTTTAAAAGATAACTAGAATGTAGAGGGTAGATTAAAAAAAATCATTGGCTAAAGGCAAGGGTGTCTGGCAGGAAGCTATTTGACAGTGGGGAAGAAATCAGAGTACAGTGTAGGGGAGAGAAACCACAGGTAAAATCATCTGGAAATAGAATCAAATTAATCAGATTAAACTTTATTAGCTTCACATTAACCCTGGTTAGAACAAAGAAATTTGAAGTTATGTTCTACAAGATGAGGTGTGTTTTGGTTTTTCATAAAATTCACAATTTGATAACCCACATTTCTATATAGGCCTGCAACAAATTTCCATTACCAAAATTATTTTGAAAAATTTATTAATGTCTATGCCTTGTACTTTGATTAATTTCTTTTACCTGAGAGCATATTGCAGAACTCGTCTTTGATATGACTCTCTCCAAATTCAAGCACTCACTTATTAATACTAAATCTGCTTTCATTTTTGTCTTTTGGTTTTGCTCCTCTCTTTATGTTTTTATTACCATTCATTTTGAATATTTACTCAGTTTTCTCACTAAGCTTTCTGTTGAAGTCCTTCACTTTAAAACTCCTATAATTGCACTGTATTCAACTGCCTAAAACTGCTTTGTAGGCATTACATTCTTCTTCCAACACCCTTCAGTGGTCCCTCAACACGTAGGAAACAGTATCCAAATCAGCTGGCAGTCAAGGCCCACCCCAATCCAAGTCTTGCATTTACCCTTATTTACTGATTTACCACTGAACTCCTCTGTGACAACACGCTTCAGAGAAGTGGTTTACCCGTAGTTCTGCATCAATTTAATGCACGTAATACTTCTGCGTGTGCTCTTCCCCCCGCGTGGAACCTTCTCAGCACATCTCACCTCATCTATTAAGTCAGTTCCCATTCCCATAAACAATTTCAAATGTTACGCAGTTCTTTTGCAAATTTCAGTTACCCCTTCATTTGTCATTGCCCTGTCACTCAGAAGGCACTCAGGACCTTCTTCCTGTCACATTCATCTCTTCTTATTTACTTCCTGTTGCCTGGTAAAGACCAAACGCTCTTTGACGTTAGGAGGCATTTAGTCAACAGCTTTACTTCTCCGAACACTTAGTGTATTACTCTGTGTTTAGGACATAAATAAGTGTTTATAAGGATTTGCCTTTTGAAAAGATAGCAGAGCGAGACACCAGTGACAATGAGAAGCTGTTGTTTTATCAAATGTAATTGATTTATGCTCGATAAAAATAGTCATTGAGATTTTAAATTATTACTAGGAAAGAGTACACGAAACCTCACCTTCATGCTTTTCCAATGTAACGTGCAGAAAAAAAACCTGTGCTTGGCAAGCAACTCAAAGAGCTACTTATTTGAC
>PVJI01024692.1:0-21576 GCA_004026765.1 Micronycteris hirsuta
GAGGTGAAGGGCCTCACACAGGACTTTGACCTCTCGGATCCTTAGCGTTGTCGTCTGTGATGTGATTAGAAAACTGTGAGCTACTTCAGTGAGTTAATACGTGTAAAATACCTGAACCATGAATGCCGTGGAACCCAACAGAATTCCCTCCAGTGCATTTAATTCAGAATGCGGCTGAGTGGGCTTCTTTTCTATAAGGACAGAGATAAGCTTGATCTTTACCTCTGCTGCTATTTGAGACATTTTCAACCACACTCTCATCCCATGAGTAGTTAAAAAAGAAATGCAAACTGTTGCAAAATGCGGAGATTCATCACAAAGAAAGTGAAATTACTGTTAGAGGGGGTAAATAGAGATGAGGGAGTATGGAGATTTGCATGTCCTGGAAGGATCCAGTCAATGATGTCGTGGTAAACTGAGAATATTAAAATCGTTGCTAAATTCTCAGTAAACCTAATCTGAGGAGGGGTTTTTCTTTAAAGGAAATTTTATCCATGGAATGAGTTTTCAAGGTGCAAAATGATTTAAAAGGACAACAAAAACAACCCTTTTTAGAAACTCAAAAGAATTTTTTGAGTCATGTGTAACTAATGTTTATTGATAATTTGGAAATTTAGTATTATTATGCTACTGATATATTCAAGTAAGTTTACATACACTATACTTTTGGTTTTTACAGTATTTTTAATTGTTATCTTAAGATAATTTTCAGACTCAAATATGTGTTCAACTTCCCTGCATAATATATATAAATAATCCTTTTTTTTTTCCATTTTAGAGATAAAAGAATTTTACAAGAATAAAGGTTAAATGACTATTCCAGTATCACTCGACCAGTAATAAGACTGGAATTAAAATACAGCTACTTTGGTTTTCTTACCAGATCTATGTGATCATCCCCCCAAATGCTGTTAGAATTTTATTTCTCTTAGAAAATGCTTACACCGAGTAGATAAGTGGAGGGAACATGGCAGCACCGTTCAGCTGTGAGAAACCGAATACGAATGTCCCTAACCGGCTCCTCAATAACTCGGGGCAGCAGAAGCAAGCACCTCTCCTGTCCACTCACTCCACTGGGGGGAGATTTCCCTTATTTCAGAATCTTAGAAGAAATCTTCATGTTGGCTGACTGTGGGAGAAATGTGAATGACAATATAACTCATCTGGGAAAACAAACAGGTCTGCAGAACTCTCCACTTCTCTGGACTTAACTCACTTGGGTGATTTCATCTGAAGGTCAGGAAAGAGTTCAGAGATGCAGTTGACAGCACGCAGTGATAAGATTGTCCTTTAGTCCTGTAACTTTGCAAACTGTTACTATGTTTTGAGTCCTGGGGCTGGATGCCAACATCAAGACGGAATGCATGGAATTTTCTTCACAAAGATTTGATTGCTGCAGAAGCATTGTAATCAATATGTACTCACTGCTATTTCTGTTAAATAATTGATAATAACACAGTGGATCAAATAACTGTCAACTTTATTATCATAGGAGACTTTCCCCCCCAACTTACCACACAAATTATTACTTTATATCCTTTCTTAAATGTAGTTTTGTATTTTAGCATTGTGGAAAATTCTATGCTTGAATCCCCTATAAAGTCATATTAGGTTGTCTATTAACTGCAGGGGCTTTGAGTTTGCTGTTTGAGTACTTTAATTGTCACTGTAATTGATTTTACCTTTGACTTTGCATGGTGATTTCTTTGTAATTTGTTGATGATTAATGACCATCCTCTGGTTATCACTGCTCACACCACCAGAAATACAGCAATTGATTTGTCTTGACTCTTTACTTTTCTTAAAAGACTTTAAAAATCAAGGGTGGCTTTGTAAAAATATTTTATATCCTCTGTGGTTTACCTGCTTGTAGGAAAAGACCAAAGGTCAAAATTAAGTCAATGTGGGTTAATTTTATCTTTATGTTCTTAAGATACATTAATATTCAAAGCTTTCTAGTTCATAGTGTTTTGTTCAATATATTGGTTTGAGAAAAAATGGTGCTTTTGAAGATTTTAAGAGCTTAGGATATTTTGACTTCTACAAAAATTTTCCAAATGAAACTTCCTGAAGGAGCAATGCCGTCACTACTGATGATCTCACTGTGAGCTAAGGGTTATGAAGCGTTCGTCAGCGCGTCTGTCTTAACCCGGGATTCTGGCTCTGGTTTGCAAATATTTTCAGACCTTAAATACATGTTGAAGTTCCTAATGAGTTGTGTTTTTAATTAATAAATATTTTAAAAGGTGGCTGTACTTTTCAACAGATAAAATATTTTACATGATTGTTGCATTTTCAGAATGATACAAAATCTTTTAAACTCAACATTCTATGCCTAATTATCTTTTCAAATAGCATAAGACCTTAATGACTGGGAATAATGATATTTCAAAAGGAAAATGTGTTTAGAGATCTCCCTTGAGATAGTAAGAACACGCCTTTCTCCACTCTATCAGAATTCTCCACCTGTCAGAATTGAAGCTACTGGGGGTAACTTGTCCGATCCGAGTCTTTAAGAAGGTGGGTGCAGGGACATGAAAGGTGGGAATTAGGTTCTAAGTAGCCTCTAGTCACATAGATCTTCCCTGATTTTTTTCTTTGCCATTATCTATTTCTACAGTGGAGGTTCTTATTCATTTTTTTTTTCTTATTAGAACAAACAGTCCCTTTGCTTTTCCTCTACCATTGCATCTGCTAGACAAGCACATGGTTCATCAGTAGTTTTGGGGGGCACTCTAGAGGTTGCATGACAGCAGTTTAATGAAAAGTAGTTATTGGACTTAAGCGAATCTATCTCCCAGTACTGAAATGGCTTTGTGCAGTGTATTTAACGCATCTGGCTTTTGTTTCCTCATTCAAAGAGTGACCATAATACATACCTTGTGCAGTTGTATAGAAGAGAGTGTCAGAGCAAAACCTCAGAATTAAGTTTTACCCACTTAAAACTTTCAGGAAGAGACAAAATGATGTAGGTGACTTTTTTTTTTTCTGTAGATGAAGAATTCAAGTAGTATTCACATACATTTAAAAGGACTGTAACGTATCAGGAGCTTGCAGTGTAACTGAGTGGTGGATCAGTAGCTTTGAGAATTGAACCTCTTTGAGGATACTGGGTGGTGAAATAGTGAGAAGGTTTGGAATCTTGAATATGAGACCCAAGCTGAGCTATGCTTTGGTCAAAACATGGTCTTCTTTTCTCCTTTCTTTTTGTCACTTTCAGTGTTTTGTCACTATAGGCTATATCCAGATTATGGATAATCCCTGGATAATTTCAGAATCAAAAATTAGGATTCACTCATTCACTCTACCACCATTTACTGCTTAACCATCAGGCACAAGGCACCAATCACAAGTACATGAACACTCTCACACACAAACAAGAAAGATTGACAGAGAGTCCGTCTCCTCAGAAAGCTTACAGTCCAACAGGTTTACGGACACAGATCGAATAATCTCTAAGCACATGTAAAATGACTATTTTGACCTATTCACTGAGGCAAAGGCCCGCCCTGTGCATTGACTCACTGGGGGAATTTGAATTAGTTGTGAATGTCTGAAGAAGCTTCCTCGAGAAAGCAATGATTAAGTTAGTATCTGAAGGAATTACCATTTGGGTGAAAAGGGAAGAGAAGCACATTATAGCCAGGGGAAAGACAGTTAAAAAACAAATAAACCAAAGAAATCCATGTAAAAATGAACTGTTGGAAAATGTTGTCTTTATCTAAACAGCAATAGGAAGCTTCACAAGGGTTGGGGAAGCCCTGTGAGAAAGCCAGGGTTGTATCTGATGTAATCTGATAATCAGATTTCCAGTTGAAAAGACCATGTTGGCTAGAACAGAAATAGTGAATTGAAGGTACTTTAGTGGCTTCAGGCAGACCCACTGGGTCTGTCAGTCTAGGTGAGAAATGGTATCTTGAACAAAGCTGAGAGAAACAGACAGATTGAGAATTATTTAGAAGATAAAATGCGTAAGAATTGCTGGAATTTAGAAAAGGGTAGCAGGGATCTGTAATTCCTACTGGGAATGGAAAAACCAAAAACCTCTTAGTCCAATATGGCAGAAACAATAAAAGAGTTCTCACGATGAGCAGGGATTAGAAGTGGTAGGAAGTGAGAACGGGGTGATAAAAATCTTCCAGACGGGTGTTCATTTGATCTAAGTATAGAACTGCTGTAATTCATGTTGGATGAAAACTTATTTCATAAAATGCTGATTCATGTCTTCATTTCTTCTCCTTTTCTACTTCTTACCCCTTCACTTAAAAGAAATATAAGAGAAGTAACTTTTTTCCATTTGGAGATAATTAGTGGAAAGAATCCAAAATTTTTATTATGTTTCTGTTAACAATTGGCATCAAGTCTGAATGATTCATGTACATAATTATTCCCCTAATGGCTACTTATACTGTATACTTTCTCCAAGTATGAATGTTGCGTTATTTATCAATACACATGATATGTTTATTCAATATATAGCTTTGAACATTATTCTCGATTGAATTTTCTGGGTTAATTGCTCATTGGGGCCTGGATTGTCAAGTAGGTTAAGGCTATAAAAAGCAGCTACAAAATTCCTTGTGCATTGCAACAAAAGGTATATGTCTTCTTATTGTACCATCTAACACAAATAATTGGGGGGCTCTGTTTTACTCATTTATGGATCTAGGCTTCTCCCATCTAGTAGCCCCTTCATCTGTCTGTTAAAGCCTGAAAGATCTTCAATCTGATTCTCTGCATCCATTAAGCAGAGAATGAAAGTCAATGAAAAACAGAGAGCTTGGAGAATTGTATGAAAGGTTTTAGGGAGCAGGTGTAGGAGTGATGTGACTTTATTTCCACCCCCCAGAATTCAGTCACAAAGCCAATCTAACTCCAGGGAGGCAGAAAAAGATATACTGTGTTCACTTTCAAAGTTATTTCTGTTTTGAAATAAATCAAATTCCGTGGTGTGTTTTAATCAAAATGCATCATTTAATCTGCGATGTGAAATAAATAAAATTCCATGTTTAAATAATAATATACTATAGAAAATATAATTTATTTCAGCAATTTAAGGATCATTTAGCACTAGGTAAGCTATTATTCCTTTTATTAGTAAATGAATGATGAGAGATCATGAAATTTTATCAATAGTGAAATAATTTGAAATAAAAGACTATAGTGATTTAAACTATAAGTGAAATATGAATGAAAATAAATAATCCAAATGTGTTCAGACTTTTTACATAAAATTAAAATAAAAGATTATATTAAATGTTAAAACACTTAAGTTTAGAGTTCTAAAAGTTGGAATAATAGAGCATTAGTATCTGAGTTAGAAATGATACAGAAATCATAACCTCTTATTATCAGTAGATGCACACACAAAAATATACATACATATATACATATGAAAACTTTGAGAAAGGAAAGTTAAGAGCTGGAGAAAAGGGGAAATGTATCTTTATCAAAACAGTAAAAATAAGCCCTGGCTGGTATGGCTCAGTGGATTGAGTGCCGCCCTGCAAACCAAAGGGTTCCAGGTTTCATTTCCAGATCAGGGCGCATACCTGGGTTGTGCCAGGTCCCCAGTAGGGAGTGCACAAGAGGCAACCGCACACTGATGTTTCTCTCTCTCTTTCTCCCTCCCTTTCCCTCTGTCTAAAAATAAATAAAATCTAAAAAAAAACCCCAAAAAACCAAAAACAGTAAAAATAAGAAAAATTAAAATAAATAAAGAACAAACTACAATAATAGTCACAGAGTAAGATAAAAAAATAAAAACAATATGCCACTCATTACAGTAAATATAGATGATCAAAATTTACTTATTACAATACTAGGAGCTTTAGTTGAAAAAAGTAGTAATTTTATAAAGCTAAATGTAGTGTGACCATGCTTAAATCCTACTGATAATACTGTATAAATGTTACAAGCAAATACAAATTTATAAATGAGGGGAAAGTTATAACAAGGATGATCTAATAGTTATAAACCTATATGTACCAAATAATATAACAACTGATCACACACACACACACATGCACACACACACCTATTGGAAATTCAGCAAAAATTTGATAACATCATAGGAGCATAGAAAAAGTAAGCAAAAACTAAATAAGAGCATGAGCATTTAAAAGCACATTAATGGTTATACACAGAATTTTGCAAACTAAATCCACAGTCACCAGTGACCACAATTGACTTAAGAATAGAAAATTCATTTAAACAATATGCTTATAAAATCTGAATTGATAATTAATAATGTTTTTCCCTCAGCTACCTCCCCCCCAAAAAAGACACTAGCCCTGATGATCTACAGTGAAGTTGTAACATTTTTCAAGGAATAAGTACTAATAATCTTGTGTAATTGTCTGAAAGACAAGAAAGGAGGTAAATCTACAGAGTGAGTGTTGTGAGACCAGCATAACCTTCATACCCCAACAGAATGAGGCTATAAAGGAAAATAAGTGTAGAGACTGTGTGGTCCACTTCAGTATGTCTATTAAGCACTTGAAGTGTGACCAGTACTACTGAGAAATTGAATTTTTAATTTTCTCTAATTTTGATTAACCTAAATTTAAAATTGATACTTATTCAGTTATTGAAAAACTAAATATGCTTGGAATGACTTGGTTATGTGAACTACTTTTCAGCCATAAATTTTATGAAATTTAAACCTAGATAAGTATTTCTGATGGACTATTAACATCTGAATTCAGATATGCTCTAGTGTAAAACACATGCAGATTTAGACTTAGGACAAATAAAGAATGAAATATCTCATTAACTTTTCATTGAATATGTGTTGACATATTCTTATATTTATATAACATTTAGTTTATTTGATTAAAGATGTTGTTAGAAATTAGTTATTAATTTCATTTGTTTAGTTCTCTTATTCTGGTTACTAAAATTTTAAATTATATATGTGGCTCAAATTATATTTCAATTGACAATACTGTTGTAAATCAATATAATTTATGAAAAAATATGTACAACTAATAAAATATCAACAAACTGGATTTGGTTCTGTATAATAATAATAGTAATAATAGTGTATTACTACTTTTCACAGGAACTAAAGGATCATTTGACAATGGAAAATTTCTCAATGCTGTCCAATATATAAATAGATTATTCTAAGTGCAGTCTTTATTTTGTTTATTTGTCTGACTTTCTTCTTTCCCACATGACTTTTCCTTTTTTCCCAGTAACATGTTAACAAATCAACTGTATAGTACTCAGTATTTTCTCTATACTTATATATTTATAAGAAATGTGCAAATATAGACACCGATATATTTTTGTCACTTGTGACTTGTCATTTGTCATTAGTTTGCTTTCTAAATATAATACTATATTACACTAATTTCTCACTTTTTAAATTCATCATGTTCTCATGGAAATCCCTCTAGTCAACTATAGGAAATATAATTTTAATAGTTGCACAATATTGTATGGTGGTGATCTATACAATTTATATGGAAACTTACTCAAACTTTATTATATTGGAAAACAAATTTATTTCCAGTTTTTGCCAGTAAAACATTTTTTAACATGCTTGAATGTGTAAGTTCATATGAAGCCTGTCACATTTAAATATTGAAGTGATATAATTGCATCAAAATTTAAAATTCTAATAGCTGCTGCCAATTGCTTTCCATAAGAACAGTCATATTTTCATTCTCACCATTAATTATAGTATGTCCCTTGTACCACCAATAACATGTTATTTTGTTATACATAATCACATGTAGAATTCACAGTGTGAGGGAGACATCAGAATTTCGTAGGAGAGGAAAGCTGAAGGTGGGTCTGTAAAAGTAATTTTATATATTTATATATCTCAACATACAAAATGAGGGAGCACATTCAGTACATAAGAAAAAGCTGCTTCTATACAGAAGTTGTATACTATAAAATACAGAAGGCAAGTAAGAATTATTTTTTAAGAAAAATAAATGACCAACTAATTTTGTAGAGCTTATTTGTTCCTAATAGTTAATTAGTAGGGCAAAATTTCAAATATTGGACTTAGATTTTTATTCTAAAGAATTGTCTTTATTGATATTTTTATTTTAATGTGAATTTATGCTCCATAAAAATAAACCATGAAAAATGTATAGAATTTTATAAAATAGAAATTGGAATGTATTACTGTAGTTTCATGATACCATTGGATTTGTTATTGATATAGCCTATTCCTTCTCATAATTCTCATTTTTAACAAATTTCATGGTTCCTCTAGAAAAAGAATACCAGATTCATTCACTAAATTCATAATAAAATTTAATGGAATTTAATTTCTTTTATAGATTGACTTATAGAGAATAGAGAGATTCTTGCCTGCAAGGTTTCTTTTGAGAAATCAGCTGATAGTCTTACTGTAACTTCTTTGTAGGTAACTGTCTCCTTTTCTCTTGCTTCTTTTAAGAGTCTCTCCTTCTCTTTAATCTTGGGTAATGTAATTATGATGTGCCTTGGTGTGTGCTTCCTTGGGTCCAACTTTTTGGGGACTTTCTGAGCTTCCTGGATTTCCTGGAAGTCTATTTCCTTTGCCAGATTAGGGAAGTTCTCCTTCATTATGTTTTCAAATACGTTTTCAATTTCTTGCTCTTCATCTTCTCTTTCTGGCACCCCTAGGATTCAGATGTTGGAATGTTTAAAGTTGTCCTAGAGGTTCCTAAGCCTCTCCTCATTTTTATGAGTTCTTGTTTCTTCATTCTTTCCTGGTTGAGTGTTCAAGTATTCAAAGTCATGAAAGACAAGGATCTACAACCAAGATTACTCTATCCAGCAAAGCTAACATTTAGAATGGAAGGGCAGATAAAGTGCTTCCCAGATAAGGTCAAGTTAAAGGAGTTCATCATCACCAAGTTTTTATTATATAAAATGTTAAAGGGACTTATCGATGAAAAAGATGATAAAAAATGCAAACAGTAAAATGACAACAAACTCACAACTATCAACAACCAAACCTGAAAAAACAAAAACAAAAATGCAATAAACAAACAAACAACTAGAACAAGAACAAGAACAGAATCATAGAAATGGAGATCACATTGAGGTTTATCAGTGGGGAGGGGAAAGGGGAGAATGGGGGAAAAGGTACAGGGAATAAGAAGCATCAATGGTAGGTACAAAATACACAGGGGGAGGTTAAGAATAGTATAGGAAATTGAGAAGCCAACGAACTTATATGTATGACCCATAGACATGAACTAAGGTGGGGGAATGATATTGGGAGGGTGGTATAAGATGACAGGGAATAAAGGGGAGAAAAAAAGTGGGACAACTTTAATAGCATAATCAATATAATATATTAAAAAATAAAGATGATTCAGAAACCTGCTGCTGCACAACATTGTGCCCATAGTTGACAATGCTGTAGTGTATTCTCCAAAAATGTTAGGGTAGATCTCTTGTAAATGTTCTTACACAATAAAAAAAAAAATTAAGACCAAAAAAAAAAGAAAAGAAAATTGACCTGTAATCACATTACTTAGAAAAAATCACACACACAAAAAGAGAGAATAGAGAGATTCATAATACTGAGTGTTTCTTTCCAAGAACATAGTATGTCTTTTCATTTATTGAGTTATTCTTGAGCTTTTAAAACTCATTTGAGCTTCTTTGGGAAGGTAAGATGGAGAATGGTAGAGGGTTCGGCTCAAGCAGAATCAGATTCTCTTTGAAGCTGTGGAACTTCCGTTATAGTTTAAGCCACACAGAGATAAGCTCATAAAATAATATCCCATATTTCTGTATGATAAGACCAGAGGGAACACTTATCATCTGAAAACATCTTTAGGCCAAGAAACACATTTGTTATATTCACTTGCTGACATTTGTACATTGACTTTACTAGGCTCTGAAGAATTTTTTTAACTATCAAAAGTTTCTTGGATAAGTTTGAGAAAATGTTGAAAAATACATAAATTAGTTGATTGCTTATACTTTCAATAAAAGATATGTAGGTATTGGTTGGACTCCTCAATAACTTTAAAATATCAATTCAACTTTTACTACTATGTTTACTTATTATTTTGTTTATCCAAAAGTATCTGGATGTCTTTTTACATAAGTTTTGTTAAAGAAATTAACGAAAATTGAAAATTAAATACTTGTTAATAGTCTTCCTTATAAATTTGTTACAAAGATTTTTTCTACTCCAGGCAGTTTATTTGTCATTGACTTACTTTATGTCTAATCAGAGAGTTTTGTTTTTGTTTTTTGTTTTGTTTTACTTAGAAATTTGTGGAATTTCGAGGTCTTCAGAGTTATGTGGTTCAAATTTAGATCTGAAGGTCATTCAGTTCTTATAAAACAAACACACAAACAAAACAAAACAAACACACAAACAAACACACAAAGAAAACCAAAGCTTTATTTATCCTATTTTAAAAGTTCTTTATGAGTTGAGGCTGTATTACATCTTTTAGGGCTATCCAAAGGTTGAATCAGGCTTTCACTCAAAGAATATATTAATTTCTAAATGAATTTTCCTTTGTTGTCCAAAAGGTTTTGTCAAAATCAGTTGGTTAAAAGGCCCCGCTAAAGTCCCACACTTTATTCTCATAGAGGAAAATTTCCTTTCATCTACTTACTGCCCTGACAGTTTCTCCTAGTGATGAGTACTGTGAATGCCTCACAAAGTGTGTGATCTGCCTAAACTCATTGATAACTGCTAAATAAAATTAATTTTGGTTTAAGAAAGTATTTTTGACTTACCATTTAATTTTATCTTTTGGGGATCAATTTCTATTAACTCCTTTCATTTTAATCACATGCTTGATTGTTTAAAACAAGTTTTAATGTTTTTTTCTACTTTTCATTTTTTATAGTTTTTAATTTGAACTTTGGCTAAAACTGATTATAATACCCTATGCTTTAATTTTTCTTGAATATTGAGGAAGATTTGTTTGCAAGTTCTTGTTATAATGTCCTTTTTCTATCCGATATCCAACATTCCATTAAGAAACAATGACATCTGTCTACACAGCAAAGGATTAACTTTACCCAAACAGAGAGCTGGCTTTTGCCCTGGCTACTGGGAGGTGATCTCTAGGCCCCTGGAATATCCTGTCAGATAAGAGCGTCTTTGCTTAGAGGCTTTTGCCACAGGGCAGTCTAACAATGTGATTTATGATGGGGTCTTTCGAATATTGCCTTACTGTTCCAATTTCCTGAGGACTAATAAAGATATTAGCCTGAGACCCAGGAACGCCTGGTGACTAAAGGCCAGCCACAGGCAGTGTGTGATCAACAAAACCTCAAAGCTCTGAAGGCTCAGGCAAGCTTTCCAAAGGGCAGTACTCTGTATTAGCATCCACTGCAGCCAGGGGCGCTAACGTCATCCAGGACTCCACAGGAAATGCTGACCAGAAGCTCTTTCTCTGTACTCCTGCCCCATTCCACCCTGCCTCTCTTCCTTTTGTCTGATTCTAATTTGTATCTTTTTATTATCACAAAACTGTGATCATAAGTATAGAGCTTTCTTGAATTCTGTGAGTTGTTCTAGTGACTCGTCAAACCTGGGGCTGACTGTGAGAACCCCCAAATTTATAGCTAGTTGGTCTGAAGTGAGGGGGCCCCGGGGACCTCAAACCTGGGGCTTGTGTCTGCACTGCGGTGGTCTTCGTGAGAGTGTTTACTTACCTGTGTAACTCAAATAATATCCTAAAATCAATGAAAGCAATATGTAACTACGAGGTAGTACTTCATATGACATTACCTAGATATATCCACGTAAAAAGATTATTTTGTTTAAGAAACCCCACTGAGTAATAACTATGTACTGAGGACAGGGAAAAGGAAGTGTTTCAGCATTTTTTTCCTGCAAGCCATATTATTTTTGAACTCATGTGTTGCTTCATTTTAAAAACATATGCCTACTATTGAGATAACTAGATATGATAATATTTTAGGAAAAATAAAATCTGAAAGTAAACCACTATATTTGTGAGCAAGTATAATGATTTGACCTGGGAATGCCAGTTAAGTATAAAATCTGTTCAGAGTAAACAGCTATAGTCTAAAATTCTCTTCTGTTGTTATTAGATGCTTTTGAGTTGGTTAGTAATACAAGACTCATTTCATAGGGATATCTTGAGGAGAGATGGGAAAAATCAATGAAAAACCACAAAATTTGGTAATTTAAAAGTCTATTTTAAATAGAGACACATTGCTCTTTTTTTTTTTTTGAAGTTTTTCTAGGTTTCATTGTGATCGAAAGTTACTAGGGATTAAAAACTCCTATAAAAAAAGATTGAAAGACCATAGAGATTGCTGCTAAATAACCCTCCATGGAGTCTGGAGGAAGTGGTGGTGGTGAGGTCAGGTGACTGGCCTCCTGGAATGCCTTCCGTGAGAATCTGGGAGAGACTGTGAGAGCATCTAACACAATTTCAAACATGCTAAGTGGAGGTCTTTCAAACAACACAAATTGACCAAATTAAGGAGCTGGAAATCAGAAACCTGGAATGTAATTATTTCTAAGGATTTCAAGCGGTAACATTCAGAAAGAAGTAATGAAAATCATGAGACCAATTTTTGATTTCAAGAATGTTTGTCTGCTCTTGTCCTACTAATTCATTTTATAGCTTACGTATACTTAGTATTTGATTATATTCTGATAATTCTCGCAATTGCCAATAAGTCATCCATGTCACTTGGAATTTAAGGCCATGGTTAATACCTGATTCATACCTAAAAAAGGGATGAGATAGGAATTGACAATTTTGGTTTGGGGAAAAATATCTTTTAGCAAATTAATTATCCAACTAAAGCCATTTGGCCTTTCTGCTCATAAACCCATTCTTGTGGTCACTTTTACAATAGCAAACATGCATTTTTGGCTACGTAGCTCTCATAGAATCAGTGTCTGCTCTTGTAACTAACATAAATTATGAGTGTTATAGTTTTTTCATACTCCTTTTCTTTAAAATTCTTTAAGGCTTACCATCATTTTCTAAGAACAGTGTTGAGAATAATTCAAAACCATTTAGTAAATTGCTGCTTTTATACTTTCTATTCAGTGGCAGAAATGAGGGGTGTCACCGAAAGAGTTAATGTAGCTTCGATTGGTGTCTATTTACAACTGCAGAGTGGCAAGCCCAGGGAGAATACTGCTAAGTGCCTGTTTGTGGAGTCAGCTAGTAGCAGCAGGGTTTCAGAAAATGACTTAATGCTTTGGTCATGTGCTTCAGTTCCAGGGGTTGGTGCTATTAGAGTGAAGACAATATTCACAGTGTCTTACACCTTCCGAGTGTTCGGCATTATGTTATCCTTCCAACTGTGAAATGAATTCTGGGCTGTCCTTAAATCCCAGTAACTAACTAAAACTGCTCTAATGTAAAGTAGGTAGCAGAGCAGTAATTACTGCATGCACTTAAAAATGTACCAAGCTCATTTACTCTGTGTTTTTAAAGTGATACATGGGGTGCCTAAACTGACACGAATTAGACTCATGGGCATTGCCAGCGGACGGCGTGGACAAGGACACGGTTATTGCAATCACAGCCTGCTCCAAGTCAGACTTCATGGCAGCTTGAAGACTGGGGGTAGTGAGTGTAGGACTCAAACCCTAAGTTTTAGACAGAGATTGAAGGAATTTATGGCCAGACAATCTAGAGTGCTTTGGGTAGCAGCTTTGTGGGTAGACAACACTGAGCCATCAAAAAATATTTGCTGAGAGGTGAACCAGAGCTCCTCAGACAGATACTGCCCTGAACAGAGCTCAGGCAATGACTCCAAACACAGTAAAATAATGATGATGATGGTGTTCAATCTAACATATACTCAGAATTCAAAATACATTAGACATTGTTCTAAGTGTTTGACAGGTATGAACACACTGAGTCATCACAACTCATTTAGTCCTTGAAATGAGTTCTGTTGTTATTTCTATTTTACAGATGAGGACAGCGAGGCGTAGAGTAGTGAGTGATCCAAGGTCGCGGAGCGGGTCCTCTAGGGCCCAGACTCATGCCATCTGGCAGTAGCCTCTCCACTCTCAACCGCTTCTCCATGGGATTTAGAAATTTCGACGCATTATATTTGGCCCCTTATTTCCATAGCTTAATTACGTTTAGAAAATCTCCAGACTTTGCTTTGGCAAGCAAACTTAAGGCAGGAAAATAGAGTTGTGCTGGCATTTTAAGAGGTATAACACGTTGTGATGCTCATGACTTAAAGTCATCTTGGAAATGCCATTGGGTTAAAAATCTATCTTATAGGACCGATGCTGTTCGAGATGGAGGGGTCTGTGTAGAAAACCGGCGCAGAAATCGGGATTCCTTCCAGAATGGCTTCAAGAAGCTGCTTGAAACTGAAGTAATACGCAGGAGTTTTTTGTAAGGACATTTTTCTGGGTTGAATATTGTTTTCATCAGACTCTTAAAGGGTTCTGTGACCACACTCCAAATGACTTGAGACAAGCTTTCTCTCTTTATTCTTCTCAGTGCTGCAGTTTTCTCCTTCTCACACTCATCCCTTTTCATCTTCACCCCCTTCTCCCCGCTTCTACCTCTAGCCCATCCCCACATTGGGCCGAGCTGTCCAGCCTCTCTCTCTTTTGCCCACAACCAGGAGGGCTGGTCGTAAAGGCAATTCAGTCAGTCATCTTTAAAATGAGCTTACAAAATGACCCGGGGTTCAGCCACAGGGATGTGCTGAAAGAGTGTGGCTGTCTCAAGCCCACGTGCCCCCAAGGACTCTTCACTCTGCTGATTCTCCTTGGAATATGGTGGTTGTGAGTCTTCCAGAGCCTGAAACTCAGAAGGCTCTCCCCTTTTCAGAGGTTACACTGCGAAGGCTAGTTATAAAGTCTCATGGCTTTTAATCCATTTGCAACTTATTCTTTCTCTCATATGTACTGTCCTTTCTGAAGTATTCTCCTCCCTCCCCTTTCAAGACAAGTATAAAGGCAACAATGTACTGGGTAGCGGAAACCCAAACTAGAGAACATGTTCTCCAGGTTTCCTAGATTCTTACTTAACTCTAACCGAATATGCTCGTCAAGTTTCTATCCATCAGAAATCTATTTGTTATTGATGGACTCATGATTCATTCATTTTCTGTTTTATTCAGTGACCTGACGTTATGCTAGGTGCTGATGGCACGGTAGTAAATAAGGCAGACCATCCTTTTGCCTCACACAGCTTCAGTTCAAAACCAGACTTTCTTTAGGCTCTCAGAACCCTACTTTCAAAATCTTGGGAAGTTAATGAATTCCACGTTCCTGAAGTGAGCGAAATATTTTAGTTCACCTGTGAACAGGGACATTCATATCTTTGTACTGTCTTGCTGCGTAGTCTACAGCAAATGACTTAATGTTTCAGTTTCTTATTAACTGATGAGTATGTATGACAGAGATAATAGTAATGGGGTATGATTTTAATGATTAGAAAGTGTCCTAAAAATACATAGTGTTCAGCAAGTTCCAGGTAATAAGGGGATCGTTTGAAGTCTCATTTCCATCTGGCAGCTTTTGCAAACATGCAACTTGCCGTTCTGTCCTCTTTATGCATGTTTCCTTTGTGATTGCAGGCATCCCTGATGCCATTTGCTGTTTGACTTGAAAATTGAGCCTGTCTGCTTGAAATTTGTTACATAGTTTAAAAAGTGTAAGCAAGCTCTGACATTAAAATCAACTTAAGTAGAAACAAACAAATGACTATAGATGGGGTACTTCTGCTGCTTTTCTCCTGGCTCCCTCCCCTCCCACGCTGCCGGACCCCCACCTGCCCTCTGGCTAGGCTGTGCCCCTTTGACAGAACCACAATTCAGGGTGTGTTCAAATACCACAGATGCAGCAGCGAGCACTTAAATGGTACTGTGATATCTTAACAACTTCTGTTAGGCTTAAAAATGAATCCTTGTAGACACTAATGTGTTGTACAATGTTTTAAAAAGATGAATGACAAAAATGGCCTGACTTTCCTAGAGTGCTCTTCCCATAATAGGTAGAATGTGTGACTCACCAGCATACCACATAATCGGTTTTGCCCTGGCAGTACTATAGTTCAAGGAAATCTCTCGTCTGTTGGCCTCGATTGATTAGGATGTGTGTTTAATTAACATAAAAAATAGAATTCCAGTAGGAAAATTACATCTTTAGCATTATTGGAAGAGTTTTAGAATCTTTGGCAGATATGTTTCTGAATATTTGTCCTCTTGTGATTTTTCCAACATGCTGGATATAGCTGTGGGTTCTGATTGCTGCAAAGAAAGACGGGCCGGGGACAAACATTTGTGACCATTGGGAAACGACGGCAAGGCTCCCAGGGTGGATGACTGGTTTTCCTTAGTCAAGTTAGGAAATGACCATATGACAGAATACAGTGGTTCTTATCTACAATAATATCCTTAATTGCATTGGGAAACTTGCAATGAGGCCATAAAAATGTGCAAGAACTGGGCAACTGTGGGCTTTGAGGATATAAGGTGGATCATTTCTCAGAGTTCTCAAGGAACGACTGTAAGGTCTGAGCATGTAGTCATCTTTCTTCGATAGGAGGTTGGAATCAGCTTTGGCTACGAGTGTATGGATGGGGAGATGCTAGTAAAAGACTACTCTCGTTTGCCTTCATCTTTATCTATCTCTTCAAGTTTTTTGTGTTTGCCTCCAAGAAACTACTCTCCTAAGGGAAACTGAGGCAATGATGTGTTCTGAAGTTATGTTAGTGTTCTCTTGCAGCCCTGAGTTTTTAAACAGGCCTATGTAATTTTTTTAATCTTCACCTGAGGATATATGCATTGATTTTAGAGAGAGAAGAAGGGAGAGAGGGAGGGAGAGAGAGAGAAAGAGAGTGAGAGAAAAAGAGAAACACCAATCAGTTGCCTCTCGTATGCAGCCTGACTAGGGATTGAATCTCAACCTTTTGGTGAATGGTGTGATGCTCCAACCAACTGAGCAACCTGGCCAGGGCCTATGCAATTTTGTGCTAAGCCTATCAGACCTGCATGCTTGGACAAAGGAACAACCAGTTTTGAGACTTCTGTGCATTCCCGAGATGAGCAGAGCAAATGCAGAAGCAGTGAGAGGGAAGACAGGGACTGCAGGAGGATGCCAGGTGTGATGAACAGCACCTGATCTCCCTCCCTCCTGTGTGCGAGTGGACACCGGTAAGGAGCCAGAGCGGTGGGTGGATAAGTAGCGGAAGTTAGAATACTCTGAACTCTCTGAATATAGGAAAACTAGAAGGACTAAACTAGGATTATAGAAAATCCAAAACATACAATGAAAAAAAAAATCTCAAAAATATTAAGAACACGATTGATTTCTATGAGTGATTTAATTCAGTGACTTCAAGGTGATGTACTGCCAATGAGGTGCTAATTGGAAAGAGTTTAATATCTGGGAACTCTACAATAGGAAAATATATTCTGCCTTCACATTTTTAGACCTCCTTTTATTGGTCTTACAGGAAACAACTTTTTGTTAAACCTAAGTCAACAGTATTTATTGAACATTCATCGTACACTGAACATACCCGTCACTCCATTTCGTCTGGGAAACTGAACATGAAGGTTTCTGAGAAGGGACACAGATTCAAGTTTGGTAACATCAGGGACCTCATTAGGAAGCAACCTCCCTGATTCTGTGGTTCAGCTTTAAGTGTCCGAAGACTGTGTCAGAATGAATGAAGGTTCTTTATTTCTTGTTACTTGGGCTTTCCTTTCTTGACGCTAAGCAATAAATCTATCTGATCAAAGCAGCTGCATGTTAGCATTGGTTTCTTCTCTCCGAGAAAGGCGTAATCTCCACAGGAAATTGTCTTTAATATGGAACAACTGCATGAAATTCAGATCATGCTTATAATCTGATTTTGGAATTCAGAGCAGAACTGTTTCGGCAAACAGTCTTTATCTGTCAGGAAATACATGTGACCTTTTCTAAAAAGCTTTAGGTAGTCAATTCAAATTTCCTCTCTCTCTCCCTGTCCTGTAGGAGCTTCTTTCACCTCTCCCCTCCCACTTTCGCTTCCCACCTACCCTGTGCTGTGGATTAGAACACATATTCTCTGGAGACAGGGTGTTTATCACTTCTCACAGATGTCTACATCACCAGGAGAGTACAGGAGAGCGGTCACAATGAGACTGACAATGAAGGTGTCCCTATCATGAAGAAAAAAAAATAGACCCAGCACCATGTAATTTACTTGAGTCATGTACAACTTTGGCAGTTTGATGTTTAAAAGCCACAGTAGACCTCCTCTAATCTCTACACATGTAGGTTTAGCTGCTGTTCTTAGCAGAGCATGAGTTCAAAGGGGAGAAATGCAATACCCAACAACAACAACAAAATCCAATACATGCTTAGAGGGTCTTAGCAGCCCAGCAGCACTAAGCAGATTGTTTTACAGGGAGATACAGACTGGGAGCAGCCCATTAGAGGGAGAGAGATCCAAGATAAGAGCTAGAGAGTAGGCAGAAACATGCTGTTTCTGTACAGATTTATGGTTTGAAACACTGAATGAAACATTACAGAAATAGCAGTCACCTTCCCTGATTAACATGGCAAACCCACTGCGATGTGGGAAGCACAGACCATGTGCGTGCCTGCGGGTCTCAGCCACTCTGAATTCCAAATGTGTCTGTGTTTGGCTGTCCTGGAGGGTGTGTGCTCTGTGTTTGTTTATGGAGTGGTGTAAGGTGCTTCTTTTTCCCTAATACCCTCGATTTTGAAATTGAGCTCTATCTCTACAGCATTCGCCACAATTCTGCCTACGGTGTTCTCAGCTTCCCTATCTCTACCCCTCTTTTCCGTATTGCCAAATCAGCAGGTTAGAAGTATTGGTTAATTGCAGCAGCTGGTGCGTTAATGGCTTTTGGGTTAATTTGTTTGGAAACACTTTTTGAGGGGATGACTTATTGGTTCTCTACTTTTAAATATTTAAATGATGTGGTCAGACAGCTACATTAACTAGTCTTCAGGAATTAAGACACAATTTTTTTTCAGGCACCAAGTTTCAGAATGGTTTTGTTCTAGAATAGTTTTAGATAATGAAGTTTACCATTCAAAAATTAATGCAATAACTTCCTGAAAAAATGATCTATTCTCTTATAGTATAAATTTAACTATATGGCTGTGTTAGAAGTAACATGAATGCAAAATTCAGGTCAGTATTTTGGGTAGATTCAGAAGTTTTTGTTTTTTTTTAATGACTAGAGAGCAGTTTTTGGTCATTTTATTTTTTTATTTAGTAATCGCCTTGTAGGTTTGAGAATCAGTAGTCACGTGTGCCTGCTTACCCATCCCCAGCATAGCCTGTGTGACCGAGGAGCTCTCCCGAGTTAGCCAATACAGGCACAAGGTGCGCATCTCCCAGTCCCATAGAGGAACGGAAGAAAAAACTTTGTTTGCAAAACTGCTATTCATACAATTATAAATTTGATGATTTTACCCAGATAGCTTAAATTGAAAAAAAATTCTTTGTTTTTCTTTTTTTTTCTTCAGTTATTTATCTTTTCAGCTTAAATAAAGTTTATTTCGGTGTCCATTTTCAGAATTTGTTTTAGATCTAGTATACCAAGAAATGTAGCATCAAATTATCCAGAAACCGATCAGTGTCAGACTTGAGGAAAAATTGCGTCAGTTGCCAACCTTGGAATCTCGGGCAAATCTTTTCGTTTCTCTCTAGACCTTAGTTTACTCATGGAACAAAGGAAAACGAGAGCTGTTTTCTGTAGCACCACTGTGCAAATTAAAAGCATAGCATATATAAAAGGTATTTTTGTTATATCCTCTGTGGTTTGTCATTTCCCATATGACGATCTAACATAAAAGTTGCTATAGCTATATAAATAATGTTTTATACTGATTGATCTCATTGCAGTTTATATTTTAAGCCATGGAGTATGAATTTCAGATTAGGGCTTTTATAACCTGTCACTATTGAATAAATGCAAGAGGAAGGACACTGTAAGGAAATCTAAATGATATTCATGTACTTACCAAGTCATTCATTCATGGGCATTTACTATGTTCCTCCAATATGGAAGGTCAAATTAAATATGGGGAAGTTATTGCCTTTGTGTAAAGTCTGGTGTCAAAGTGAGTAATTGTGATGTCATAGGTGTTATAACATACTTACAGCACAGTAGAGTCTTAGAAGGAGAAAGATGAAAACTGTCGGGTGGAGGAGCGAGGTGGTGAGCATGGGGGTGCAGAACAGACTCTCATGAGGTTCTTGTTCTCTAGCAGTCAGTCTGATAGACACGCAGTTATACATTTTAATTTTAACAAAAACACTGTTTCACTAAAGATTTGTACAGAAAGATAACGATAAGTACATATGTACTGATATGTGCTTTGAGAGCACAGAGGAGTGAGTGTGTGGGGAGGTGGACAGGGCTTCACTGTGGGGGACTGTAGCTCCAGCGATGCTTTACAGAGGTTCTAGCCTCTCTCAGGGCCGTGCCAAGCACTTTGCACACACTAGCTCATTCCATTGTCACAGGCAGTATTGCCTGCTCACTAAAAGTTCCCTTTTATTTTTATTTTATTTTTTTTAGGAATTCTTTTTTTTTTAAAGATTTTATTTATTTATTTTTAGAGAGAGGGGAAGGAGAAAGAGAGGGGGAGAAACAGCAATGTGTGGTTGCCCTTCACATGGCCCTCACTGGGGACCTGGCCTGCAACCCAGGCATGTGCCCCAACTGGGAATCGAACTGGGACTGCCTGGTTCCCAGCCCGTGCTCAATCCATTGAGCTACATCAGCCAGGCCAAGAATTCCCTTTTAAAAAACCCTGCAGACCTAAATATTTATCCTAGTTTTTCAGAACTTACCATTCCATTACTTAAGATATGTACATAGCCCCTAAACTTTTTCATCTGTAAAGGAGGAATAAACATACTGCTTCTTTGAAAAGTTGGCAAGCTCATAGTAAACCTTCAATGTATAGTGCATTATATAATTGTTCTTGTTGGAGCAATAATGGCAATGAGAGATGTAGTAGCATAGAAGTAGTGCAAAAATGAAGTCAATATCACCAGTCTTTTTAAATACAGGAAAATCAAGTCTGAGAGTTCAGTGAAGGAGTTTACTCAGAGCTAGTAGTGACAGAACCATGATTAGAAACCAGTGTTATTGTACTCCAAAGTCCAAGGTGTTGAGCAATTATAGATGTTAGTGTAGAGCTGGTTTCTGAAGGAGTAGTAATATGCCAAAAGAAATGAACGTGAGTACTTTTTGAAGATCCAGGATGCCATACCATACCAATTAAAGAAAGAATATCCATATTTTAGAGATATTTGTTGACATTTCTGCAAATCAGATCCAAGACTGAAATTTGAAAATTAACAGTTTCAAGTTACACCAGGAGCCTTTGTGTTAACTGAGCAACTTCTCTCAGTTTCTTCTCACTCTGGGATATGAAGAATGCATGGCAGCTCTGGCTCCTGTAACAAAGTACCGCACACTGGGTGGTTTAAGCAACAAAAAATATTTTTTCATAGTTCTGGAGGCTGAGAAGTCTAGTGTCAAGGTGCTGGCAATGTAAGTTGCATTCTGAAGGTCTCTCCTGGCTGTCGGCAGGTGGCTGCCATCTTGATGTGTGTTCATATGACCTCTTCCTTGTGC